>JABTTQ020001568.1:0-218733 GCA_016081115.2 Rehmannia glutinosa
CCAGGACAAATTCCCTCGCCTGTGGTTTTTGATGCGGAAAATTTTAAATTCGCCAAAAACCACGACTAATTTTTGATGACGACAATTTCCAGTCATCACCACTTCAAGCCAACTAAAACAAAACATCAGTAACAATAGAGAGAATAACTAAAATCAATATGAACTGTGCAACCACTAGAGAAACTAAAAGCCTTTCATCAATACTACCATAATAAACTTCCAGAGTCTAAACAGTTAACAAAAGCAAAAACGTTAATCCCAAATTATAAACTACTAATTCATATCACTAGACAGAGTGGGTAAGGTAAGTAAGTCCTATCCATATCCAGAAATTATCGACATATACCAACGTCAATGTCAAGAACTCAACATTAGTGTATCCATGCATCAAAAAACCTCGATAGAATCTCATCATCCATGACAGCAATTAATCATCATCTTCCTCCTACATCAAATTGGAAACCATATTCTAGTCAATATGATTGCAAACTAAGTTATCAATTACAGAATTGAGTATACTCCATATTCACAACTGACCTCTCCACTGCCTTCCTCGTCGTCCTCATCATGAACCTCTGACTTTGACTTGTCAGACTCGTCATCACCTCCAGCCTTATTACAATGTGCAAAAGCCGCAAATTAAACAGTGACAGCATTCATGTCATGCTTAATATAGTAAAAAAGATATTCTAATGTAAGTAATAACAGATGGATTACCAGTTTTCTGTTGTAGGCTTCCATTTTTCGTTCATATTCTTCCTTATGCTTCTCAGCCTTTGCCACAAAGGGAGCTTTTTCCTAATATTTAAGATTTGTTACATTTCATAAGAAATCCCACATCAATAAGTCCAAACAGAAAAAGACAATCATCAATATAGACGCATCAGATATCTGGATATAGTTACCTCCTCACTCAACGACTTCCACTTGTCACCACCAGCTTTACCTACCTATATTTGATCCATTAACAGTATCAGATATCACAAACAGAGCTAGATTAATTGACGAGTAAGAATATCAAAAGAAAGTGCAACTCACAACAGCAACTGATTTGTTGCCAGGGTGTTTTTCCTTGTATTGCTTCCTAAAGTCCTCCCTACAACCATGATCGCGAAACAGATTAGAAGCATCATCAATGAAACACAACACTTAATGTTGGACAAGTATAAAAAAGGGTTCCAACATAAATTTAGGAAGTCAATTGACAAGAGTATAATTTACATACATGAAAACAAAGAAAGCACTCGGAGGCCTCTTTGGCTTGTTTGGATCCTTTGCTGCTTTCTTCTCCTTCTTTGTCTGCTTCTTCACAGCAAGCCTAATATTAGCATCAGAAAATTAATGACTATTTGTAAACTCCACCTCAAAAATCCACAAGTGGGAAGAACTATGATTATAGACAAACTAAAACAGAAAACACAAATAGACAAAAAAAAAAAAAAGGGAAAAAAAAAACTAATCAATAAGCATAATTCCATGTATATACCAAACAAGAGAACTACAAACTTGGATTTAAAAAAATAAAAATATTAAGGAACAGTAACAAAAGAACAAAATTATAGTTCAGTTCTTCAAAAGGAAATCAGCCAAAATCATTACAAATACAGATATACACACACAAGCAGACTCATCTCAATAACTCAGGTCATCTATGGTGTGAGATTACATTAAATTACAACACAAGAAAAAAATTAAATGTTTTCTTTCAATTTCTTATTGAAATATTTGCACATGAATAACAATACGTTTTATCAAAATTCAACAAAGAAAGACAATCAGAACATAGTCACATATGCAAAACCAAATAGCACATGAGATAACAAAACTCATAAATCTAAGCCTGGCACGTTCACACTTATACCTAGAACTAGTATACACTAATAGTTGACATGCTCTCAGATCCATCAGAAAAATTAGTTCCGTTTTAAATAAACGTGGTAAACAAAAACTAGAGAAACAGAATTATCAAAAATACAAACTATGAACGCATCTAAATATGAGGATGTATTTTTTTTTTTGAATAAATTTGGAATATATAAAAATAAAAGAGAAAAATGTTGTTTCAAAGCCAAAACAGCTAGAATAACGAAAAACAAGAGGAAATCAGGACAAAAAGATGAAATCAATCACATGCCGAGCTGTAGCCAAAATATGAGGATGTATCATTTGACGCATTTATTAACCAAAATAGATCAAATCATTACAATAGACTTCATTAAACAAAAAGCTAAAAACTAACGAAAAAGGAGGAAAATAAAATAACGAAACAACGCGAAATAAAACTCAAAAAAGAACTACAAACATCAACTAACGTCTTAATTTCCGTGATGCACGACCTACTACAAAGAAATAACAATCGAAGAGAGGGAGAGAGAGAGAGAGAGAGAGAGAGAGACGCACGGAGAGAATGAACCACAAAATAACACCAAAAAAAAACACCAAAAAAATTTAACACCTGCTGTCGGCCTTCCTCGAATCAGCCTTCGAGTTTCCTCCTTTCATGACGAAACACTGCAAACAAACAGAAAATTCATATTTCAAAAAACAGCGAAAAATCCACACAAAATTAGAAAAAGAAAAAAAACACGAAAAAACGACGAATCGAAAACGCGCAACCTAAAAACTCACCTGAAACGGCAGCAACGTAGGGTTAGGGTTAGGTTTCCTTTCGTTTTATCCTCCTATTTTCGTGAGAGAATTAAACCAGCGACTCAGCGAGTGAAAGACAATGAGGGGGCGGGAGGGTTAATATGGCGTGATATATAAGGGGAGTTGGAAAAAAATATTGAAACCGACGCTTCAATTCACGATTCAATTAAATAAGAAGCGGGCTTTGGGGCTTTGGGCGGGATCTATAAATATCTGCCACGTCATCCTCATATTTTGGTTTTATTTTCAACAATTTGCGCTTTATTATTTAAAAGTATTTGTATTTTTTATAATAGGATCAATAAATGAATATAGAAAAAAAAAAAAAATAGAGGTAATTTTGATATGCTCCCAAATTATGCGAGTTTTTCTAATTTGTCTACTTGACTTTGAATTGTTCTACTTTATTATTTTAACTTCGCAAATTGTTGCACGTAGTCTATAATTTCCAAATTTACCCATTAACCTTTATGGTGGTTATTTTATTTTGTGACATTTGAAAATGGTCGATGAAATTTATTTATTATTTAATATTATTTATATATTGACTGAAAGATGAGGAGATTTTGAGAGAAAATTGATCCAAATAATTATTCGAGATGTAATAGCAGCAAACAATTCACAAACAATGAAGGGTAAATTTGGAAATTATAGGCTAAGTGCAATAATTTTCAAAGTTCAACAATTCAAAGTTAAGTGGACAATATAGATAAATACGTATAGACTAGGGGGTAAATTAAAATTACATCATATAATTTTTACCAAAACTTTTATATAAAAACTAATGTGTGTTTGGAAGAAAAAAGTTCAAGAATATGTTTTGTCCATAGAATGTCTTAAGATATAATCTCTTTTTTTTTTTTCGGTACAAGTTCGTGAGAGAAATTTCTTTGGTGGAATTTGATCTCATGTCAATGACTTGGTTTATAAATATTTAATTAAACGAGCTATAATCAATTTTCTTGATATAAGATCTCATTGTGTTCCCTTAAATTCGAGTTGTGATGTGTGAGAGATAGAGAATGATCTTATAACTATCGAAGATAGCTCTAACGGGAGGAGAAGAATGACTATTCCTTATTTTTTTGTAGTAAGGACTTGTATGCAAATGGATATTTTTATTACCAAATTATACCAATTATGTGAGTGAGATCAAAATTGAGAATGCCTCATTCCATTCATATATCATTCCCGCATATAAATCATGGTGTAAAGTCTTTCTATTTCAACTAGATTTTCAATGAAGACACTGGAGTTCGAAATTGTGAAAATTGATATCCAAGCAGTCATAGTCTAGAATTTATATATCTCTTTCTTTCTTTTTATGTTGAACACGCCATTGAGTAAGTCTATGAATTTACAACGAACATCAACAAATAATGTTTGATCTACAATTTATTTGCTTCGAGAAATGGAATGAACTATCAACAAGATTAGATCCATAGATAAAATAAAATTTGGCTTCGCGAATACCAAATAGATATAAATAGGAGATGCATGTCAAAATCGCAGTCCTATGACAACCTTTATTCATTGATTAATTCTCGAGTGTGAGTTTGATAAATTATTTTAGATTCCTCCTTGTTCCATTTCGTTTAGATTATTAGATAAGTCACTCTCATATTTTCGATTGCGTCAAGTAAAATTGAAACTACAAGCTAATGATCCATTTGGAGTACAATCTTATTTACCACTATTAACTACGCTTTTTTAATAAATTGGGAATCTTTTGGTTGGAGGGAGAATAAAATTCAAATAAACGGAAAGATATAGGGTTCGAACCCGCCAATACCCTTATAAAGGGTGAGTGATACCACTGAGCTACAATTTCTATTTAATGATCACTACTATTAACTATGTTGTATACTTGCGGTTTAACTCATATAAAATTGAGCAGATGATATTTTAGCGCCATTGCGGGAATTGAATTAATTAACATCGATACAATGCTGTGATCTTAATCGAAACAATGTACATAATCTGATGGTAACAATGGCAAAAATGCAAACCATCCAATGATGCAACAACAGAACACCAAATAGGTTTAGCACAAACAAGAAACACAACATAAACTCTTATCAAAAGCCAAGAAAAAACAGCACCAACCATTGCTGCTATTTTTACTCGATTACGGTCAATAAGTCGCTACGAATCGAACCATTAGACGACATGTTATGCTAATAGCCAGTAGCTTCAAACCCGAAGCACAGATTTTCCAAAAAACGCGCTATTTTTTGCTGAATGTATAATATAGGATCGTATAAATGTTGGCATTTCATTTAGTTCTCAAGGACTAAGTGATAAATAATTTCGAACTATATAACATGGACAAAATTAAGCTAAAAAATTATACTAGGCTAAGCAAGGAAAAGCCGACCGCAATTATTTGGCTGTTTTCAGGTCCTTCTGCAATTGATCATAAGCACACAACAATGACGCTCGCACATTTGACATCTCTACCAGCGTTTCCAGAGCTGGAAAAGTGTAAAAACACAAGTTAGAGAAAATCGAATTAAGCGCATATCGTTACAGACAGTATTTTGGCAAATGATGAAGGTGTTTCTTTATTGGGGGATGCGGCCACATAAGGTATAATAAAGATTTAACGAGTAATTCTATCGTACACTTCAATGAATATACGCTTGATTTTGGCCTGATTACAAAAACATTCGGTTATCTGTCAAAATTACAAATAATCCATTAAACATTTGTTTCTATTTTACAAATAGCACTTTCTAAAGGGGGTATTTGTAACAAACACAAAACTCAAGGACGTATCTGTAATTTTGAACGATAATGGATTCTTTTGTAATTAGACTGAACTTCAGGGGTAGCTTTCATAATTTACGCATAATTATATAAAACTTGGCGTCACGTTTGGAAAAATTGCAAAACCAAAGGAGTTGTAGCAACCCAGAGTTTTAAGCATAACTTCACATGGATGTCATGTTTGGGAATTGGGGTCGCCATGTCGAAACTGTCGGCCATATAGTACAAAAATAGAAGTTAAAACACGCGTGACCATGCATATTTATGGTACCACCTGATCCTCCCCGACAATTAGCGGTCCAAGGGAAACAAAAGCATTGGAATACCTGTCTCAAATGATATTTGGGTCGAACGAAGCTTAGGAGAGACCAACGTTCCAAACATAGAGAGCGATTTGAATCTTTCTTTTTGAGCCTGCTATAACAGTTTCAAGATTTAATTAAAAGATACAAAATATATCTACGTAAACAATAACAAGACAACGACTTAACTAATGTAAATCATATATGGGTAAAATAGATGCTTTTATTAGAACTTAGTAAAAAATAGGTCAACATGGAAAGATTCGACAGAATGCTAAGACCATGTACGGTTGTGTTTTCAAAACCCATACATTTTCCAACTATTCTGGAAAGTTGTTAATGTTTGTTTAGGGAAGTTCTCAATGAAAATGAAAGAAACACAACCAAACAATTTTCACCACAATCACGCAAATCTATGTGAAAATACACTTCAAAACCATAACCAAACAACTTTTCACTACAATCACGCAAACCTATGTCAAAAATACACTTCATAAATTATAACCAGACATATTTTCATTTCCAAACATAAAATCCAGACAACAAACCAAACATATTCTCAATTCTTACCATTTTTCAACACTGGAAACTGGAAATTGGACTTCGAAATACATCCATACAAGGCCTAAACTGTTCAATATTATTTAGTCTGCAACATCACTAACATTCAAAGAACACGTGCTTACGAGTCAAAATGACTGAGTTGTTTGAGACGAGTCACAAAATAAATAATAAGCGTTTCAAGAATGCACATTGGAGATAGTTGCTAACTTACTTGATTATTTGGAGTAACTGGGGTAACTGGAGTAACCGGAGATCCACCACCTTCACTTCTCTCTTGAAGTTCTTTACAAGTCAAAATACAATTATTAAACAAATTATTTGTAAATCAAATGAGAGAAATTGTCAACAAGAGTAAAGTCCCATACTGTTTTTTCTCTAAATCTTTTATTTTGACCTACCAAAAACTATATGATGGCAAGAACTAAAGCTTAACACAATTTCAATTCATTGAACTGCAGCAAGAAAAAAGAATGAAGACTGTTCACTACGCACTAGCATGGTTGACTTACTAAGGCAAAAATCACAACATGTTCAACTTCTTGTCTACTCAAGGAAAGGTATGCATCTTTATATAAGCAACACTTAAATCAAAGGTTTAATTAAAAAATTAGTCTCGTAACTATAGGAGGCTGGCTATTTTGGTCGAGTAAATATTTTGGGTAGCAATGTTGACCCCATAAGATTTTGATTCTATGCAATTCTCATCCCATAAGATCTAATTTTTGCAATTTTGGTCTACAAGTTCTAATTTTCGTCGCAATTGGGTGTTTAAATATTGTATTTGTTCCCACAATACCCTTTTTCTTTATCCAAAGGGATAATTACAAAAACACCCCTAAGGTTTGGGCTAATTACAAAAAAACCTAGAGTTCTTTGAAAATTACAAAAAACCCCTTGAAGTTTGATTCCGTCTTACATTTTCCCGGTAATTTTTCGAAAACAGTTCAAAAAAAAAAACCTGATATTTGCAAAAATACTACAGTTACCCCCTTAAATTTAAGACAAAACGAAACTTGAAGGGATTTTTGTAACTTTGAAATATGTCTGGGTTTTTTTTTGTAATTAACCAAAACCTCAGGGTGTTTTTTGTAACTATCCCTTATCCAAAATACCTTTGACCGTTAAAAGTTGCAAGATTAGAATTGCTATTTTGACTAAAGGGTGAAATCATGAAGGACCTAAATTGCCAGATCAAGAAATTACAACACTAAGATTGCCAAGCCCTAAGAGTTACAGGACTAAAACTGCAATTAAGCCTAAATCGAAAGCAGAGGCATACTGGAGTTCTGAGATGTACCATGATGTTGCACTCGTGGGCTATTGGACTTGTTCTGCAACAATTCATCCTCCTCAAATTTGGCTTCTTCAGAAAACTTTTCCGGATCATCGGAGGACGCCCATTTGCACAATGTGAAGTGTGGTAATTCTGTATTGGACTCACCTGGAAAGATAAATACGTGCATGTTTTATATTGATTTCAGCGTCCGAAAAGGAATCAATCATATTCCTTACGAAGTACCCTTTTCTGTATTATCTGCCTCTTATAAATTTCTCTCCTAAATTTGGATAAAGTGAGAACTTAGGCATTTGAATTCTACACACGGCGTCACATAATTCATATACGTATACGAAACGATTTCACTAGACATCATTCCACAAAGATGACATTTTTCACGGAAAGTCGAAGGTCGCAATTAAAGTACCATTGTCTACTTGCAATATTGTTGAAGCATGGTGAGATTTGAGGTCGAACAAGGCGCTGTTGACACGAGAAGCACCCATTGAATGCCGAGCACTAGCTAAATCCAGCCATCCCTGCCAAAACAGAAAATTTGAGATATCATAAGTTGTCCCTTTTTTCTAAAGCAGCCCAAATTCTACTTCACCATATATCAAGCACACACATGAGGATCAAAAGCAATTACACCAGGTCCTACAATTAACTGCCATAAAACAAGAGCTAAAGCTAACATATTAAATGAACACCTTGTCTCAAAACCCTTAAGCTGCCAAAGAGGAAAAACATTACAAATATTTAAGTTCATCAAAGATCTCATAAGAATTATTAGGGATGTAAATGAGTCAGTCCCTAAGTTTGGGCTAACATAGCACTGTTCAAGCTTGTTTGAATTTGAATCGAGCTTCAAAGATTGTGTTTGAGCTTGGTTTGATTATTAATCGAACATTTTAAAAGCTCGAACGGACATTTAGTCGAGCCGATATTACGCTAAATCGAGCTCGGAAACTTGATAATTTTACACATATTTTATTCTTTTTTTAATAATCGAGCTGAGCTCAAGCCGAGCTTTACATCTTATCGAATGGAATAATCTGTTCAAGCTTGGTTCGTTATGTTAACGAACTGAGCTTAAATGAGCTTTTAACGATCGATATTGAATCGAGTATCGAGTAGCTTGGTTCGTTTTTCAGCCCTAAGAATTATCAATAAAATCATTTTAATCATAATGAAAGCAAACAAATAGTTGCTACATAATCCACCAACCCCTCTAATACTCCCAAATGACAAATTCTTGAAATTGCAATCTCCAAGATCCCAATATTTTTTTTGTGCCCACAATCAAAGGGTGTTTTCACAAAGATCCCAGAAACAATTTTGTAAACCAAAGAATCAAAGATTCAATCTTTTTGCAAGAAAAAAAAAACCCAAAATTACTATCTACAGACCACATGACATAAATACAAAAAGGGATCAAGAAAATCAAATTCCTTTTTACCTGGCGAAGTGCTGATGACAATGAATCCATAAGGATTAGATAACTATCCATAGAGTCCAAGAAATTCAATATATGGTTATCACTTTCACCAAGCTCGTTAGTTGATTCAGTACCATTCTTTGAGCTCTGCATTTTTAACAAATTATTCTTGAATCTGTGGAGTTTGTCTATTATATATCGCAGAACGACGAGTCGAAAAAAGCGCTACTTTGAATCTAACGTTTTTTATTACTTTGTTAAAGTAGTTTAAAAAAAATTATAAAAATTTATTTAAAGCCTCATGAATTAGTTCAATGTTATAACAAATAAAAGATTCTGGTCATTCATAAAACATTAATTGTTATTATGTGGTTGTCTATATATTGTGACATACCTAGTAATTAAATAATATAACAATTTTTTGCATAATTTACTTAGATATGTATAAAACAATATCAAAATAAAACATATTTTCGTACCAAAATAATTGTTTTATGTATATTGACGTTTTATTCACATGTCAATGAATCTACATACAAATATACAATATACTTGGAAAAAAAAAGTAGGTTTGGACTAATTACAAAAATATCTAGAAATTTTTGAAAATTACAAAAAGCCCAATGATTTTTCCTTTCTTAATTGATATTGCTTATTACTTAAATGGTTTCAGGATGGCAATGGATAGGGTATCCACCCATTTTTAAAATATCCATACCAAACCTTATAATATTATTACTACCCGTACACATCTCAAACCCTATTAAAAAATTACACCTATTACCCGTACCCGTCCTAAACTCATTTGCTAATACCCGCATACTACCATACCCATTAACCCCTTTATTTTATTAATAATATATATATATATATATATATATATATTTAAATGGCTATTTAAATATGTACTCTAACAAAAATAAATTATTATCTAGGATTATTCATCAACTAAATTAAAAGAAACATAGATTTAATCGATCAACCAATACATCATTTAATCCATATAATTATATCATTATACATCGAGTTCTATCAAGCATGAAAAAAAATAAATTTTTGCCCAAAATGGAAAACTATGTTTAGACTTTCTCTATTTAAGCTAAAAATATTTTCCTTAATTATTCTCGAAAATGTTTTATTATATATATATATATTCTTATATGAAAATATTTAAATGGGTGCTTATATGGTTGGTATCCACGAATGTCCGATACCCATACCCGATTATATAAGCGGGTTCGGATAGATGGTACCCTAGGGGTAAATCTACCTTACCCATTTTATAAATGTGTATTGATTTTGCATCGCATACCCATCCCAAACCCGAATAAACTTACCCATACCGTCCTATCGGGGTTTGGGTAAAATAAGTGGGTACCCTTCGTCTACCCGTCCCGCCGCCATCCCTATTCGACCTTGTTTCAACTTAGTTCTTGTCATTCATCATGTGGCATGTGGGTTTCCGAATAGAAATAATATTATGTTGAGATGGATTTTGGTGTTTTTGATATTGTTTCGAAAATCTCCGCCTAGGCCCCTATGTTCTTTTTGTCCGCCTATGTTATTCTTTTTTTGATTAAGCTCCGCCCTAACCCTACCTAGATTCCATATAATTCTACTAGGCGCTAGATCCCAATATTGCCGCAGCTTTTTTAAAATACTGGTTTTTTATATTTGATAGGTGGAGTGAATTTGAAACTATTTTCATTTTGCTGTATATTATTTGGTAATAGCTGTTGAAAAATAACCTCATAATTGGTGATCTGATATCGTTCTTGAAATTCCTCATTTTGAAAATTACTAGTTGTACTTTTTTTTTTTTTATTACATATCCTGAAAATGAATGAGTGATAAGAATCGAACTCAGATTTTGGCTTGAGCTTAAAAGTTTTAACCACTCACCACTATCCGATTTCTTGAAATTACTAGGTTTTATATCACACTGCCCACAATAGTCAAATTCTGCAACAATCCAAAGAGAGAGAGAAGAAGCTGTTTCACTGCTTCATGAGCTCAGAAAGACCGTCTGAAAATATCTATATTGCACTAGTGCTTTTGATATAAATTAGGGATAATTACATAAAAACCATTAAGGTTTGGGCTAATTACCAAATAATAAAAAAAACCTTGTGGTTTGATTTTTCTGAAAATTAAAGGGGTAATTGTAATATTTCAATAAAATTCAAGAGTGGTTTCCACGTCTTTTTGCTTCTGAAGAGGAAAAATATAAGATGGAACAAACCACTAGGGATTTTTGTAATTTCAAAAATCTCTGCGTTTTTGGTAATTAGCCCGAAACTGAGGGGTGTGATTGCAATTAACCCTATAAATGATTTCCATCCATTTGGATATAAATTACATTACAGACTGCAACATCTCACAAAAGAATAAATTGAAAAACAACCAACCAATGTTTTTTTTTTGGAGTACATTCCTAGGAGGAGAGGGTTTTATGAGAATCGAACCACACTTGAGAGTCTTAACCACTCGACCATTGTCCAATTCCCACAACCAACCAATGTTAATAACACGATCCGACTGATCAGAAAAAACCGAACACGAAAAACCAACGAAACGACACCATGAATCATATCATACCACCATTTGTTTTCAGAAAACTCGATGAATAAACGGAGCAACGGTCCACCGTATTTACAAACGCAGTACCGCTATCGATTTCGTCATGCACGACGAAGCATCCAAGTCGTGCGCCACGCGATTCCTCGAGATGTGATTCCAGCCGGTTCTTCTCGCATCAGACACATCAAACATCGTCACAAAGTCCAATACCTGTCCAAAAATCTTAAACATTTCGACGCCAAAAATAAGTTCATCATCCGCAACAAACGCGGCATTCCAGTCCATCGGGGCATCAGGATGAGTCGACACTTCCGTCCAGGTAAGACACACGAGATCGAGCTCCCAAAGCTTTCTCACCGCTTTATTTCTCCGCCCAATTTGACCGTCTCCCTCACACCACGACACGGAAAGCATAAAAAGCCGACCCTTACAGCAGACAAGTTTCGGATAGTACTCGTGCACGCGGGCCGGGCTTAGAGTCATTTGGATTCTCACCCAGTATCCCCTTTCTACGTCATATCCAGCAAGCATATCGCTTTCTGAGTAAACGTAGAAAATCCCATTACACACAACACCCGAACAAGCCACGCCGAAATCGAGAGGTAGCCTCTGGATCTCCGTCCATTTATTTGAAACAGGATCGTAAATTTCGCCAGAATCGAGCGGTTCATCCCACGGCCCGAGACCCCCCACAGCAATCATTACAAACTTAATTCTTCTATCTTTGCTGGACGAACTTTCGGTTTTTTGCCTAACAAACTTGATATTGGGGAATAGTGAAATATCATTTTCGTCAAGCGAGTGCCTAGATTGGCGTCTAACCGAGAGTCTGTGCGGATCCTCATAAACATCCGATACACCGCCGGCTCTCGGCCGGTAAACACGTCTTTCCGATCGATTTTGTTGATTTTTAAAGATAAAACAATCTTGATTCACTTCAGAAACTCCTAAAATGGGCGATGACCTGGCGTACTTCATAGCCGCAGCTTTACGCCACGACTTAGTCAAGGGACTAAACACTAAAACTCCTTTGTGCGTCTTGAATGAGCTCCGATCGACCCTCCCAAAGTTAGTCAAGCTAGAACAACCACCGACGACATAAACGTCGTCCCGTATGCTAGCAACGGAAAATAGAAACCTCCCTTTGAGAGTATGAGAATTGATTTTGTGCCATTGGTTAAGAGAGACATCCAATGCATGTATTTCTCCTGAACAATACCCGTCCTTAACGACACCAAAAAGAAATAACCACGAACTTTGAAATAAGCCTTCCCTCCTAATCTGCATGAACCGAGGCGTTGAAGTCAAGTTTCTCCATTTCTTGCAGACAAGACGAGCGTTCATGAGACTCACGAGCGGGAGTCTCACCAAGCACATTTCAAGAATGTCATCGGGGAGGCGTGCGTTCATGCTATTATTGCCTTGTTGCGTTTTGTTATATGATAAAAGCCTTCGGTTGTTGTTCCTTCTGAAGAATTTCTCCTTCATCGCATGCGAAAAGCAATCGACACTTGCTTCGTCTTTTCCACATATTGTAGTGTAATTTTTTCCGTCCTCGCTCGCACTAGATCTCCTTCTACTGCTCGGATCCCCACACTCCTCGCCCATGTCGGCACTTACTTTGCACCCTCCGCCTCTGCCGTAAAGGGTAAGACATCTCAAAGAAACGCCAGTCGTCTCATCCTCCTCGGAATTTTCGTTTCTATGGTTCTTTCTTTTCAATTTCTGGCTCACACTTCTTACAAGACGTTTTGATACGCTCAAAGACTCAAAATCCCGATCGATAAGTTCTTCTCCTGTTAAACTTTGAGAGGTCATCTTGTATCTTTATTTTACAACAACGAATAGAACACGAGCCTTCCAGCAATCCAGGTACCAGGAATTTTCATGCTTGTATATTGACCTACATGACCATTTTGAAGAGATTTTAAGCCCTTACAATCCAAAAATGAAGCATACAACAGTAGAAGGCTGCTTCCGAGCACCAATCAGATTATCTAATCATATAATCCACATGAAATTACACATATAGGTATATAGAGGGGCCACGAAGTTGCATTGGCTTTTTCTTTCAACGAAAAATGTAAACTGACTTGTGGTTCTTCAGGAAAATCAACTAGGGATGCTCAACCGAACCGAACAGAAATTTCGGTTGGTCGAATTATAAAACCAAAAACCGAACTGTATTAACAAGTTCGGTGCGGTCAAAACCGAAAACTTTTCCGTATTTTGTTAAGTTTATCGGTCAAACTGAAATGTAATGATAATATTAAAAACAAAACTGCAAAATTTCTGTTTATATTATAACAACATCGTCTATTAATGCTCTTGATGAGTTGATTCTCAATCAATTGCAGCACACAAAACCAATTCACTTAAGTTATTTATGGATTCGGAACATAAGCATTTTTTCTATTCACAGGGGCAACACTCCATGGAAGCAAGCATCCACAAAAAAATAAAAAAAGGAAAGACGAAATATGATTGAAGCAGTGAGCGGTGATGCTACAGCTTCACAAATCACAACTCACAACGCCTCCGAACTCTTTTGAACAATCACACTAAACATATATTTAGGGTTTTATTAATTAGGGATTTTTCAAAATACCATATGAATCAACAATCACTCGTTGGAAACTTGAAATCGAGTATCTTGGAAATGAGAAATGGCCGTTGGAAAATGAGAATCTTCTCTGGACTGCTGCTAGCTGAGGACCTGAGGTGATACTATAGAGACTTTAAACTCCTTTGTGGTGGTCCATTGGACTAATGGGCGGATGTTGATGGAGGATTTGCTTATCTGTGGTGGTCCAATGGACTAATGTACGAACGTTGATGGAGGATTTGCTAATGAGTGCTCTGCTAGATGACAATGAAGGAGAAAGGGCTACAGAGTTGCATTTGGCTTTTCTTTCTACAGGAAAAATGTTATCGGACCTTGTAAGGGAAAATCAACGGATTCGATATGAAGCTAAATATAATTCTGTTCTGTTCATCTTAACAGTAACTCTAAATTATGACAATTTTCGAGCTTCGATAGCATGAAATTTCTCAATACCAGTAACTCCTCCCCAAAAACTGAACCTCTAAGAATCAAGAACTCAAGAGAAAACAAAACAAAAGTTAAAAAAAAAAAAAATACTCGCCCTCCTATAAATACCACTGTTCTAAAAATCCACGCCTAACCCCGATTACTACTCGCCTAGACGCTAGGCCCCCCTTGTCCGTCAACAATTTTTTTCCGATTAGCCCCGCCTAACCTCGCCTATACGCTAGGTCCCAACCTGCCGCCCGATTAGCGCCTAGCGCTTTCTAGAACACTGATAAATACCATAGTTGTATGTATACATAAATGGACAGAAATTAGAATCTTAATTTAAGCTTGCTAAGAACTGTATTCACACCCATTCTCAATGATGTGTTCAAATTTTTATTTTATGAATGAAAAATTGTTCCAGAAGAATAGAATGTCACTCTCAAGGACGGTTTACACATTCCAAAACTAGAAAATAAATCCTCATGGCACATACACACACAAGTCCAAAACCTCAAAAAAATTCAAGAAATCAAACCCCAGATCCACTCACCCACTAAAACCCTTACCCCATTTCAAAAATCACAATCAAGAATGTGCTAAAACATCTCAAGAAAATACGAACACCAAAAGATACAAGTAACGCCACATAAATGCAATGAAATTTACAAGACAGAAAACCAGAAATAGCAGGTGAAATTCAACAAAACAGCCAACAAAAAAAAAAAGGAAGAACCTTGAAATCCAATCTGAAGATTCACTCCAGAAAATATAAGGGCAAAGCCCATGAGATCCAATCTGCACAAAAAAAGCTCAAATCTTTAACCTTCCGGCCATATAAAAATCAACCGTTTGTGGTGTGAACATGGGAAAATTATGCCTTGGAATATTTTTTTTTTGACATGATGAGCATTTTCTCTGCTTTTTTTCTTTCCTTTATGTTGGTTGGGAGTGACTTTTTTTTTTTTTTTTTTTAATAAAGTGAAGTGACTCGAGTGATGACACGACCAAACCGATAAAATTGGTAATTGCAAAAGCGACATCAGCTTGCTTTGCCTCTCTCTTGTAATGTTCGGAGATTGGCTCGATAAAAGTTTGTTGAAACTTGTTTTATGATCTTTCGTTAAAATATATGAACAAAATTCAAATTTGGAGATATTCGACATGTTAACTTGTGAGCATACTCATTAGTAATATTCCTATAACTTAAACTAATAGTTTGACTTTAATTTTAATTTGTATATGTTTGCTTACGATAAATATAAAAGTATTTAAATAAACTTAATTTTAAATAAATTGAAGAATAATTTAATTTATAGTTGATATTTACTAAGCTCGAAAAAGTTCGTGAGCCATCAAATATATTCGATAAAATAATCTCAAGTTTGATTCGATAATAAATTAGTCAAGCTCAAACTCTAAAAAATTTGGCTCGATTTGTTTTGCAATATATCATTCTTGTGCCTTTTGTTTTGTGATTTCTTTGCTGATTTTGTCCTCTTTCCTCCAATTTTTTGTTTTTTTTTTGTTTTTGTTTTTTGTGTTTTGTTTTTTTTGTTTTTCTTGGCTTTAAACTTATTTATGGATGAAAGTATTATATGCCTATATGGGGTGTCCACAATAGCTCTTTTATGATATTCATCTCATGCCCCTTGATCCAACTTTTTCCTAATCTATAGGCCATTTTTCACTCTAAAATTTTGGAACCACACAGACCTAATCATGGGTCGGATTGGACTCGAACTCGACCCGAAATTGACTCTTTGACTGTGGGACGACTAACCGTTGAGCCAAGTCGACGAGTTTAAGGGATCGAGGGTCGGGGATTTCACGATCCTTAGAATCAATAATGAACAACCAATTTTGGACCGTCTGATCCAACTTATTGGTTAACTACATATTCCTATATCAATATTTTTTCTTGCCAAATCATTTCCAATACGGAAAAATATAAAGAAAAAAATAAAGAGTTATACTTAACCAAACCTAGTAGTTAATCGAGCTCGGAAAGGGCTTAGGATCACCAAATCATTGGCCCAACCTTTAACCGCCACGACTAGTTAAGGTTTTTTTTTTTATCAAAATAACACCCGGGGTGGGGATTGAGGCGTGATCCCCTACGCGTATATCAAATAATCAAAATGTCATACAATGTCATGCGCCGTCAAGCGGGGAAAATCAAAGAACAAATAACCTATCACTACGATATCTAGAAAGACTATCATAGAGAGATCTAAAGAATAATAGGAGAACCAATGATCTATGAAAATCAAGCTCGGATATCCGGTGGTCCCGTCCATCCGAATGAGCGCAAGAAAGTGGTGAGAAATCGTGCCCTCATCAACAATGTGACTACGAGGGTAGCGGCTCCCAACTCGCTAGGTGATCTGTTTGGTCGATTCCCTCTCTGTGTATGTGGGAAATCGAATCGAAGGTCCTTCAAAGATGTTAGAATGCGAATCGGGGTGTCTTGAACTGCAAGAGCGAGAGCCACGAAGTGATCGTGGTGACCACCACCGCCGCTGCGTCAACTCGATCCAAATCAAGTGAAAAGCGTCGGGCATGCCGTAATCCGATCTCAAGCGCTAGTAGCTCGGCATGAAAGCTAGACACCGCCTGGAAGGAAGGCGTGAAACGCCAACATAAGTCGCGCCCAAATGATCACGAATCAATCCCCTCCGCAAAGAATCAATGTGCCGATCAAACGAACCATCCGTGTTCGCCTTGATCCGGGGATCGAGGGGCTCGCCAAATCACCACCCAGCTGCGTGAAACCCTGTGGTGGAGCATTCCCCCGCAAAAAAACTCACTGTAGGGAAGCATCCGGACCAATCAAAGGGCTCAAACGCCGAAACAAGAATCCGAGATACCGCTCCACCCGCCAAATAATGTGAGATGCGAGAAAGGAATGTGTCGATGCTTGACACTTTATTCCTTTCCGTCCGACAAACCATAAAATCAAGCGGGAACCAAGAAACTCAAGTGCCTCGTGTGTGATCCGTGTGTGCGATTCCTCCAAAATGAAAGAAACAATATCATATCGGTGGTGTGTGGAAGTGTAGTGTCAAACCAAGGAAGAAAGTGATTCCACACGGATTGAGCAAAGATATCATTCATCAAAAAGAGGTGAGGGATAGATTCGACTGAGGAGATGAATGTGGATTATTCAAGCAACAACAACAACGTGAGGCAATGGAAGTGCCACGTGCCGAAGCTTGATATCCGGGGAAGACGATTACGAATGAGGCGCAAAGGAATATAGAGATAGTAGGAATAAGAGCATCGTTCCAAATGGCACCATACGAGAAGGTTACGAGCATTTCTACCGCGGAGAGAATCCCAGCGGAAGACATAGAGAACCCACCATGAGAGGTAAACATCCACCGCATGATATCCTCGACCCAGGAAGAATCGGAACCGGATATATCCTCAATGAGACTCTCGGGAAGCCCACATCCGGATACCATGACCGATAAAGTCTGTCTCTATCCCACATACCATCGCGAATGAACAATCAACCGTCATATGACCAAAACGATGGCCGATCCAAACAATGATCCGCAAGCGGCCTATGCCCAAACCAAATATCATCAGAAACTAACACGGCTACCACACGCGATAGACCAAAAATCCGCTCCTGGGCTCGAATACCGATCCGCCTCAAGCGCCTCCAGCGATGACTATGATTATGTGTTCAGAGGCTCTACAAGGAGACCGGAGCCCATTGAATAAAGATCTTGCCGATCAAGAATTGAGCCCACAACGAATGGCCCTCGCGTAACCTCCACCACAACTCATGAATCAAGGCATCGGCAATGTCGAAAGTCGGCGCAACCCCAACCCACCCTCGGAAATAGGATGGCGGATAATATCCCAACCGATCCAACGGGGTCTTTCGTCCCCGCGTAGGAGCCAGGAAGAATCTAGCCATGATTTGCTCAATCGATGAAGAAGCTGTCTTTGGCGGCCGCATGACTGAAGAATATGCACGGGGTGGCCATTAGCGTGCTCCGAATAAGAGCGAGCCTACCACCAAAGGACGGATGTCGATCGACCACCCAAAGAACTCTATCCAACATCTTCGAATCACCTGGGAGGAAGAGCTCTTTCGTCATTCGCCCGCCCGAACAAAGGGACACCCAAATAAGTCATCGGCGGTCATCGCGAACAAAGCTTGCATGGGTTAATGAACCATGTGCTCCCAACCGTCAATGTAACGTGGGGCGGAAAGAATCTACTCTTACGTACAATCGACCATCCGGCAGGAAGTAGCGAGAATAGTGCTCGAAAGTGCCTCAACGTGGCGAGGCCATCATCGACGGCATACTAGTGAAGATAACCACATCATCGGATAGGCGGATGTGTCAGGAAAACCCCGTCGCGTCGATAAATCATATCCGGTGTCGTCTAATAATGGAATCCAATCCCGGGATAAATACTCCGCCCGAGAACAAACAAGGCGGGAGATAGAGGATCCCCGCCGCGATCCCCGAGTCGAAGGAAAATATCCGAAGGGATACCATTAACTGAAGAGAGAAGCGCGTGCTCAATACAGCCTACCAACCATATCAATCCACCGAACGGGGAAGCCCATGTGAATCATAGTCATTTGTATACAAGAAATCCCAATGCACCCTATCATAAGCTTTAGCCATATCCGACTTCATCACCACATTAGGAGTCTCCGTGGCTGCGATATCATGGATAAGCTCTGCTGCGAGCAAAATGTTATCCGAGATGACACGCCGGTGTGAAACCACGATTCGGCGACACAATCAAAGCGCAGAATCGAGACCAACCGCGCATTTATAATCTTAGAGATAATCTTATTCGTCACGTTGCACAAGCTAATCGGCGAAACTCGGTCCACTTCCGAGGGTGAGGAACCCGGGATGAGAACTATAGATGTCGCGTGAACGTTGACGGCATGAGATTACCCGAGAAAAAGTCAACCACCGCATCCTCAACATCCGATCTCGACGAAATCCCAACAAAGGTCTTTGAAAGAACAAAGATGAGAATCCATCAGGCCCCAAACACTGGATCGATCAATCCTAAACACCGCATCGCGAACCTCCGAACCGTTGGCATAAGACAAAGTCCATCAAGATCAACGGAATCGGAAGCGGGAAAGAACTCATCGACAGGGAGTCGGATCTCCAAGTCAAGTCAATAAAGCGAAAGAATTGAACTCGCCGACTCCGAATCTCGAGAATCTGCGTAATCGTTACCCCATCATCGTCAATCAAGTGGATCTAGCGCGACACCTCTTACATTTAACAAATCCATGGAAAAACTTAGTGTTGTGCTCCCCCGATCGCCCACTTAACCGCAGACTTTTCGGCGCCAAAAATCCTCCTCCATTTTCAAACGTAGCTCATACTACCACACAACGATGTAGCTCACCGATGAGTCGGAGACGGATCGTTATCATATACGGACTGAGCCAGCTGAAACTTGAGTCCTAACCAACGATTCGACCCGTGGAACTAGCAGTTGGAACCGTAGTTACCCTACACTCGTGCAACAAAAATATTAATTTACATCCCACAAAAGTTTTGGGAAGTTTTGTGATTATATTTAGATTGGTTATTTTAAGGAAGATGTTTAGGAAATTATTTTGGAATTATATTTTGAAATAAATAAATGCGAATGTTGATTTTGTTAAGGAGTAAATATTTTTATTGCAAATGTTTTCTTATAAGATATTATCTTAGTGATTGTGTTTTATCAATTATTTTTAATGAATTATACTATATTATTTAATATAAAAGCAACATATATTATGAATATTATAATAGCTCAAAAAAAGATATATTTATGTTGATATAATAATTGGAAAATATAATGTTTTTGATGCATAAGCGGGCTAGACATTCTCGTGAGTCTTTAACTGTTTGTGTAACACCTTTTAAAGACCCGATGGTTGGCCTAGTGATGCATGAATTAATTATGATGAGTTCTTGAGATTTAAAGTCTCAAGTTCGAATTCCTAGCTCTTGTACCACTTGGATGTGTTTGTCGCACAAATTTATCTAGTATAATTTATTTATTTGGCCTAATTTGTAGGTTACTATATCAAATCTAAAGTTTACTTGGTTCGCATCCGAAGGCAAGCAGCGGTTGTTACCTCGTTATAAAAAAAAAAAAAGACTTATTTTAAAAGCGTGGTCAAGCAATATCCGATTTAATCTAAAGTTTACTTAGCTCTTCCATTTCAAAAGAAAGCCTCTCTCTCTATAACTTTTTCTCCAACTTCTCTCTACCCCAAAACCTTCAAACCCTAATATTTTTTCTTCCCCTCCCTCCCCATCTCACAAAGCAGCCGCCCATCTCTCCTCCTCCTCCCCTCCTCCTCCCCCCCTCCCCCCCCTCCATTTTTTTTTTTTGGAGGGCCAACAATGGCGGTCCCTTGGGCGTCCGAAGGTGGCCGAAATTTTTGGTCCAGGGTGAAAGCGGGTCGGAGCTCCACGGAGGTGTCTCGGAGCTGAGTGGATGATGGGCTGCAGCAGTAGAGTTGGGTGAGGGAGAGGCATTTTCTTTGTTTTTTTCTCTCGTCTTTTTGCTTTAGTTGTTGTTTTCTTATTTTGTTTGTATTTTCTTTTCCGGTTGATTTGCGAAATTCATAGGCGGATCGGCTTTTTTTACGTTCGCAAAGTATGTAGTGGTTGCTCGTGCCGGTTTTGGTTTTTTTAGTGTGTTACGGTCTCCATTAAGTCTTTGAAGTCTCGCGTGGAGTGGTTTAGTTTGAGGTGGATAGTCTTTTTAAGTCCATATTGTGAATCAATTGGTCTTACCAATTCCCGCAGCTCTTAGTTAGTCTTGTCGGCTCTTGCTTGGTTAGCTACGATTGTAATTGTAATTTTAGTTTTTGAGTTGTTATAATAAAATACTATCGTTCGAAAAAAAAATTTAATCATAATTTTCCATGTGTGCCAATTTCTTGGTGGTGGCTTGTTACAATTAGGGTGATAATTAAGGTGTGTAGGGTTTAGTTACCAACAATTTTACAGGGGATACCCTATTCTAACCCTAGGGATCTAAAAATGAATATTTGTGTTTGAGGCGTAGATAGGGGGGCGGGGGGGGCTCTAAGACACCCCAAATTTTTTTTTTTGTCCGTTTTTTTCAAAGTGGAAAAAAATTAAAAAAAAATTTATATGTTTTTTAAAGAGAAAAAATAATTGGTAGGGGGAAAATAAGGGGAAAAAATTTTTTTATTTAGGGGTAGCCAGGTGGGTCGGCTACGCCCCTGTTTGTGTTGGTGACTTAGGTAGGTAGACAATGGGGGTCCATTATGACCTGTTTGATAGGCCAACACACTAGTGTGTGTAGAGGGTACATGGTCATGGTGACTTGGTTGGTGTGATTTCTTACCCCTTCACAAAAATTTGTGCTCATGACTCACGAGACATTCAATCTTATTTATTCCTTTTTGTACCTTAGAATTTGAACTAGGTTCTTTGATCAAATTGTCCATTTTGTAGGGATTTTTTTAATTATAAAATGTTATACCTGGTCGACGTTTACATACCAAAAATAGAAATGGTTTAAGTCAATGCTCGACCTAAGGGTATATCCCCAAAAGAACCAAGTTGAGTGACTTGAACCCAAAGTAGCCGGGGGAATAACTCGAGAGTGACCCAAACGGGTGGTATGAAGCGCCAACGTAGGCGAGAGGGGTCACTGAGTCTTGTCTCGTCACATTTAATGCACATCAACAATTAATGCACATCATCATTAAACGTCCTCAAGCATCTAATATACCCATCAACTCTCCCTCATATCGTATCCTAACATCTATTCATTAGAACCAGATAATTGGGTACACAACACTTACAAATGATCATTAAATCTATACCGAGGGGTATAAAGTACACAGTGTATGCTCTCCTATAAATACCCTAATTTATTATAAAGACGAGGTTGACAATTATGCTGAACATTTAAGACTTTGAGCTAATAAGATACAAACACGACCAACTTTAGTTGTATACAACTTATCTCTTTCATTTTCCTACTATATTGTATATGTTATTTTTCACCTTATATCAACTGCTCGTAGCAACAACGTACTTATAAACATGGATTCTCGGATTCCGACATCAACATAAAATGTATTAGCATTAGTTTATTAATATGTGGTTAACTTTAAGTGAAAATATATGAAGGAAAAAACATGGTACTTTATAATAATTTATAAAATTTGTATTATTCCAAAAAAATTATCTCCTATCCAAGTTGAGGCAGTGACATACTGACATGTTCCATGTGTATGGGCCCAATGGACTAGTGGAGATATTGGAGCTAAAATCTTTTAAGGACAGTACACAAATATTCCATTTTTGGTTTTCAATTTTTAGTTGCTATAAATGAATAAATGATAGATCTAACTTTGTAACTAGTGCCACACATGCATAATAAAAAATTAGTTTATGCAAAATACTCTAGACGGTGACCCTAAACAAACACTGAAACAAGTTTCAATATATTTACGATCGCCGCCACTAAAGTAAACTGCAAGAGATGTGTAAGCGTTGACTAGTATTATAGTAGGATTTATTGACGACAACCAAAAAGCGCCAAGAGAACAATTATATTCAACTTCCCAAATCTAATAATAGTTAGTCTCTCCCCGAATCGAACCCATATAAATGTTACTCAGTATGAGTTTCCATTTTGAATATTAGTTGCCAAAACAAAAAAAAAAACAAAAAAGGATCAACCTTGTGCTCTAGTGATTGAAGAGATGTGTTGTAAGGGTGAATGACCCGGGTTCGATCCCATTTGTACTTAAAAAAAAAAACCAAAACCCCCCACTCCAGATGAAAATTCAAGAAATGAGTACTTAAATTATTATTATTATCATTATATTCTCACTAAATCCACATCCAGTATGTCAGTAAAAGGATTTGGGGTGGACACAATATGATACACATTCACAACAAAAAAGCTACAATCTCCAATCTATGGACTCTATAAGTAGTACTACAACACACATTTAGAACTGCTCTGTAAATTCTCAAAAAAAAATCTCCTCACAAGTTACCTTCCAACACACCTTTCAGAAGATTCAACCCTTCGGCCGAAATACTCCTCCGTACTCGGCTCGGAGCGATTTCTATCCGCGGCGGAGGGTCCGTCGAGAAACAAATCACTACAACCGTCAGGTTATCGCACGTGTTCCGCTTCAACGCTTCTCTCACAAGTTCCCTCGAGCACCTCTCGGGATCATTATGAATCATCAGCTCTTTCCGGGCCATCGTGACCGCGCATTGGCTGCTCATCACGTCCCATAGGCCGTCGCATCCCATGATCAAGAACTCGTCGTCCTCCGTTAATAGTGTCTCCTGCAACTCCGGCTCCGCGCTCAGAGGACAGGCCGACCCTTTTGAGCCCTTCATGTGCCAATCGCCCAAGGCACGCGATACGGATAGTTGGCCGTTGAGATAGCCGTCGTATATGGCACCGCCTAGTTTCTCGATTCTAAGTCGTTCGGACGTGTAATTAGGCTTGTGGTCTTTCGACATTTCGATTGCTTTGCCTCGTTTCCCCAGCACGGCTCGACAGTCTCCAGCGTTGGCGACTATCATTTTCTGTGGAGAGTAGAGATCGGTTATCCTACTTTAGGGATATTACAAAAATACCCTTGAGGTTCAGTCTAATTACAAATGAAAAACAACTATTTTTCAAGAATTACAAATACCCTTGTGATAATTTTTTCTAATTGGGAAAATAACGAGGCAAAAATTTGTGTAAAACGGTCGCATGGTGCGACGAGTTAGTGTAAAAGTGATACTTTCTCTAAATACACTAAAATTAAGTGCATTCAGACAAAGTATCACTTTTTACCCTAAAAGTTCAATCCGTCGCACCGTGCGACCGTCTTACAAGAGACCTACTCTAAAAATGACTCCCCCTAGGCAAATTACAATAAAACCCACAGATGGTTCAAAATTATAAAAAGCCTCCTCAGATTTGGTTTTTGTCGTAAATTTAAAGGGTAACTGCAATATTTAGTCCTGCCAAAGGATTTAAAAACTAGCTGTCTTACCTTCCAGATATGAATGCAGTCAAAGCTGTGGTGCCAGATGATATGTCGAGGGAACTATCATCAGCGAACACATAATCAGCTTTAAGATACGCGCTCTTGATCGCTTTTTCTACACAAGTCGGGAAAAACGAGTTCTCAACTATAAACTTGAGAATATTACTCCTCACGAAAGACGCTGCATCCGTACCGCCATGACCATCAAAAACCTGCTAACATATAGCGAATTAATAAAAAGCAGAAAACAAGTATTTAACCAAAAATACTACGAACTAAATAAAACTAAAGGATCAATGCGCGTTAACAGAATAACTTACACACCCCGTAGAAAGCTCCAGGTGAAGGGAAACCGGCAATGTCACCTAAATGTAGGGGCAAGTTATCAATGCAGATATGTTCGTCCTCCATGTACAGCTTAGGTCCTTTCTCAGCACAGCTTCCAGATCGAAAAACCGGTACATAGCTCGATATCAAGTCTAATGGGAAATTGACTCCAGTCACTCCAGTACAAGAATCCTTTTTAAGCAATAACAAGACAGTATTAGTGTTGTTAAACTATTAAAAAGCATCATATATCATCTAGAAAGAAATATAAAATAAATACGGTATCTGATTTACTGCCGTATGAGAAAGCATAATGTTCTTCGTACAAGCATGAGCTATAGACAACGGACAATCTTTTGCTATAAACGAGCGACAATCTCTTTTTTTTTTTTTCCCTCTTTTTCTTTTTCTGGTTACAGGGAACTTTGGTGCATGAGCTGATTAAAGTTCAGATACTGTACAAGCCAAGCTCAGGGACCGGTATATGTTTCGTTGTGACTCGGTTCATGTATGGACAGGGTCACATTTAAGATATCTAACCAAATTGAAAAATTGGTTCATAATCATTTCAAAAATCAAGAGGTACCGATATAAACACCAAATAATAATAACAACAACAACAACAACAAACTAAGCCTTAATCCCACTACATGGGGTCGGCTATACGGATCATATCGCGCCATCGTTTACGATCATAAGCCATATTTTCATTGATTTCTAGGTATAGCATATCTTGTTTAATAGCTTCTTTCCAAGTCTTTTAGGCCTACCTCTCTGCCTCTTTTGATTTGTGTGAGTGATTCCCTACTTTCTAAATGTCGCACGGTGCATCTAAAGGTCTCCTATAAACATGTCCAAACCATCTTAATCGTGTTTCTCTAATTTTCTCATCTATTGGTGCTACTCCCACTTTGTTTCTAATGTGTTCATTTCTTATTCTATCTAATCTAGTGTGTCCGCACATCCATCTTAACATTCTCATCTCTCGCTACCCTCATTTTTTGTTCGTGTTCATATTTAGTCGCCCAACATTACGCTCCATAAAGCATTGCGGGCCTCATGGCGTTTTATAAAATTTTCCTTTCAATTTTAATGAAGGGGTAAAAATGTGAAGGCTCGCTTCATAAGAATGATGACGGTATAAAAAGTTAACAACATTAAACATTCTATAACAAACTTTTCACACCAAGCGACAAAAAATACGTGGGCGTCGTAAGTGTAAAATATGTTTTATCTTGGGGCGAGAAGGTGTGCACAAAAAACAAAGAATCAGGTATCGTTAGGCGTTACCATCGATTCAAAGTTGATGTCGGGTAATAAACAAAGAGACTTTTGACGGTGATGATGGTTTTGGAATTTCATCTCATTTCTCCTTCGTATGAAAGTTGCGTCAAGAAGGACATCCAGCGTAAATTTTGCTACTTTGGTTTTTACATGAATTTATAGTGTTATCTAATTTCAGACAATTAATTGACATTATAAGCTTCACGCCACCGACCCTACACAGTCCGATAAGGTGGAGTTGATGATGATGATGATATTTCAAGTACAAATCATCAGCCCCAATATAATACAGAAAAGGAAAGGAAAAACGTAATTGGGCGAATGGAAACAACACAACCATGAAAACGAACTTCACGGACAAGCCGGGAAGTTTGAAATATAAGGAAATCTTAACTTCCAATCAACAAGTAGAATTAACAAACCGAAGATCATACGGTATCCGTATCACCCCATTTAGCACAAGATATTGGGACATTGATTGAACTTGAAAAGCTCAAAGATCCCGAAACCATATATTTAACTTACCACAGAATCTAACACAAAGTTACAATGCTTAAAACAAACAGTTTCTAAAAACTAGTCCAAGAACTAAATCCACTAGCTAACAAGCAACACATAACTCGAATACAACACAACAATTAACTCACCAACTCCGAGGGCGGCACTAATGTCGTAGTGCTTATCGAATGCCGCACGACTGAAAGATGCCGTGGCGGTTTACCGATCAACGTTTGCTTCAACTCATCCGAGTTCTCTGCTATAATTTCATCTTTCACAACAGAAACTTCACTGCCATCATTACTATAACCACTTTCTAAATTAGTGAAGGAGGTGAAAAATCAGTATCCGCAGCCATAATTGTTCCCAAAACATCAATCTGAGTTTCCTTAAAAAGATCAAACACTCAAAAGATCCAACTTTTGAGAAACCGATAAAAATTGCCAATAAAATAATCCCTTAATCAAGATGAACTAACTACAATAAAATTGCTAAAACTTGCCAATAAAAGAACTTTTTTTTTTTTTTTTTCCAAAAACAAAAATAAAATCAATAAATCCCTAACCCCAGATCAAGAACCATATCCAAAGATTTAATAAAACAAATCCCACTTCCAAAAAACAAGAATTAACCCAGCCCAGAAGATTCTTTCTACCAGAAATGTAAAAATGAAACAAATTTACAGCATTAAAGAGAATAAAAATCCAATCTTTATGCCAAGAAATGAAAAACAAAACTTGTCTCAGATTAATATAGTAATTATTTCCAAATGCTCGTCTTCTTTCCTTAATCCAACTATATATATTACGGAGAAACTGCAGAAAATTTATTCCAAAACGGGAGAAAAAAATATGGAAATATTGAAGGAAATTATTTTGTTTCTGCGAGATTTTTTTTGGTTTTGGTTAAATTGATGCGGTTGGTTTTCCGACAGGTGATCGCAGGTGAAGGGATATACTTTACCGACACGTGGCGAGTGGTGGTTGGTTAGAGTGTGGATTCACTGGATGGGCAACTGCAAATGCTTCCCGTCCGTTGGATTAAGTGCGTGGGTAAATTTTGGCGGGTGAGATTTGGCGGAACTTATGTTGCCTTTTGCGGTTTCGGGAGGGTGTAGGTTCGTGTAGAACAGCGGCATGTCTTGGGGACACGTGTCGTGTCAGGATTGGTGGGCTGGTTTTTTTAGCTGAGGTGAAACAGTTTTCTAGAAATTGTGAATTTTGGATTAGTTTACCACCCCTTGATTTCTAGGCAAAATTCCAAAAACAAGTTCTTGTATAGGACTGTCTGACGGATTTTTTATTCTTTGTAAGACGGATCCTAATGCCCGATCTATTTTCTTTTTTCCTTTCTGTTCGGTTTTAGGGTTTTAATATTGTTTCTTTCTTTTATTTTTCCCAATTTTTGTCTTTGTTCTCCGCCTCTCCATCTCTCTTTTAATGTAGATATATATCGGTAATTATGTAAAAAGTATCAATTTTCCGTCAAAGTATTGTCCTTGTTTAATATGGAATAATTATCAATATGTATCTTAAAAGTATCATATAGAAACCTAAAAGTATCACTGATTACATAAAAAGTATCATTTAATGAGTTAGTGAATTAAAGTTTTCTAATACGTGTTTAGTTATTAGTTTATATAAAACTCACATACTGAGATATTAAAAGTACCATACTTAATCCAAAAAGTATCACTTCCAAAAAGTATCACTATTCGTATAAAAAGTAACATAAATTATACATTGTACGTTGAGAATATGTAAAAATGCTAAACTATCACCGTGCATCTTAAAAGTATCATATTTAACGCTGAAAAGTTTAACTAATTACGTAAAAAGTATCACCTTACAACCTGAAAGTACTAAAAAATTGTCTCTAGAATAACCGAGCAATAGGAGTCTTGGAACCGCGCTCTATCATGAAAAAACGAGCTCCAAAGCATTTCTGATGGCAGGTGCAGGAAAAAAAGCCTAAGTTCTTACTATTTTGTTCCTGTGAATGATCTTCATCCTTGCATCATTCCTCCATCCTTCAATTTACTTGGCTTCCTAACCTGTACATAAATTACATACTAAAAATCAGTAAGCTATCGACAAAAGTTTTCGGACAGGCCGGTACATGCTATAACCCTATCCCAGAACAATAATAATATATGGAACTGTGCTGAAACTACTACAAGAAGCCGGAAAGGCGTAAAGGTGTATCTTATAGATACTATTTGTATTTCTGTACTTCCAAAACTGACTAAGGGAGTGTTTAATTTGTAAACGCTAAAAAAAAATAGTGATTCTCGGATTTTAGCTGGAAAAAATTAACTTTTAGTGTTTGTGTTTGGAAATACCAATTTTTGCGTCATTTGATCAAAATCTAATAGCCGGGGGGTGGGGGAGGTGCTTTAGATTTTGATTCTGCTTCTAGTTTGACTGTTACACCCAAAATAAAGCACTTTTATAACTTGTCCACCAAACACTGTGTCTTTACTTAATCAATTTGAGTTTCGATTTACTAACACTACCCCAAGGTCCCCAACATCTGATTCTCAACTACTTGCCGCGGATAAATCACTCCCTCCAAAAGCAGAAGTGTTTGCAAACACTCCCTTAGTGAAGTAAAGCAATCTATTGTTCAGAACTCAAATCATATTACAGTCTCATGTAAGATATAGAAATCTATCAACCTAACAATTCAAAACATTTGAACAACGGTGAAACATGAGTCAAACAAAAAATACATATCGAGGAACCTAAACTTCGAATTTCTTACTGAATTCCACATAACACTTATAACTTTCTCAACAGAAGAATGAGCATACTCAAAATGAAAATAATCCACTACGATCAAGCTGGCTTGAATTGTAATAAAGTTCTATCGATGCAAGTATGTAGAACTTAAAATATTTGCAAAATCCTCACCACCACCCCACACCCCTCAAAGGATTCATGTTAACAATCAACAATATATTAATGGTAACAATCACAAAAATCAAACAAGAAACATTAATAACAAAGAAAGACAAGAAAGCAGTAATTTCAGAACTTCCTACCAAAGAGGACGAAAATTTTCCCCATCCAAAAGTATTCATTTTTGTGACATTTTATATAAGAAATCTTCAATCCTCACTTAGTCCACACTATTCCAAGATCAACAATTACACGTAAAACAACTACACTATATTCACAGTAACAATCACAAAAAACCAAAATGGAACATTCATAACAAAGTTAAAAAAAAAAAAAAAGGAAGTCGGTAATTTCAAAACTTCCTGAGAAAAGTCAACAACATGAACACATATTTCAAGAGTCAAACCACCCTCCCCCAGAGTTACAATGTCAGATATTTGCAACTAATCACAATGTAAAAAAGTTGAAGCAAGCAACATGGAACTTGGAACAAACCAGAATCAACACCATTCACCATTTAAAGTACCGAAATTCACCAATTCAAGAGTAGAAAAAGGAAACCGAGGGGATTATTGGTTGTACCAGAAATGATTCAGTTCTGTATTTCAACTACCCAATAATTCTTTTTCAAATTCTATGTTTTCATCTAATAATGCTGACTGGAATCATAATTTTCTTTCTTTGTTTTTTAAATTAAAGAACAAAGCACTGAAATTATGCTTGCATATAGCATTCAGTTGTACCTGATCAAATGAATCCCACTTCTGCAACTTGACCTGATTCTCATTCCAAAAAACACGGGGTAAAAGAGTGCTTCTGTGGCCTCTCCCATCCGCTTGCACAAACCCGACTTCCTTTATAATTACTCCTCCTACTCCTTTTTAATCCTTTAATTCCTCTAAAAGAATAACTAAATCCCACCGTAGCCTGCGCCCGGTGGGGAAGAAGAGTGAGACTGACTAGCAAGATACTTAGTGCGCAGCAGGAATCTTTACTTTACGGACGGAATTAGTAGGATAAAGCTTCTGATTTTTCGGGCTTATACGATTTCCGGGTGCTGAAAGCTTAACGAACAAGCGAAAAAGTGCATTCCTTCTTTGTTTCCGGGGTCGACCCAAAAGCCATAATGTCTTGGAACGAGGAGGCCATAGAGAAACTCTTTTTTATTCCTTTCTTTTGAACTTCGTGAATTATAATGTAGTATTTACGATCACAGTGCGTACACCTACAAAAAATTAACTTTTGATTCTGGAAACATCAGAAGCTAGATCATACTCTCCAGAAATATTGAGATGTTTGATTATATTTTCAGCATGAGGAGATTTTAGTCGAATTCTTCCTTCTACCATAACATTAACAAGCTTTGCAGCTTCAATGAAATGATTCTCTTGACAAAGCTCAGCCAATAGAATAGAGTAAACCTCACTATCAATGGCTAACAAATTTCCTGATTTTTCAAGTGCATCAAACAATAAAAATCCATCCAGCACCCTCCCCTCTGAAATCATCCTTTTAATGATACTACTTGATGCCAAACCATTCGGTCTCATCCCACGAGCCATCATCATCCTAAACATCTTCTCCGAATCCTTATGCTTCCCAGCACGCACTAACGACATGACAAGCAAACTATATAGCTCATCATATTGAATCCCACCTCCACTAAATTTATCGATTATCTTACAAGCCTCTTCGACATGCCCTTCTTTGCAAAGCCCATCAAGCATAGCAGTAAACGTCACCTTATTCGGTTTGACTCCAAAATCATCCATCCGATTGAAAACCCTCAACGCCTCCATCGCCATCCCTTTTTCAACAAACCCCTTTATCATAGTCGTATAAGTTACAAGATTAGAAACACACGCCCCATTTTCTTTCTCCATTCCACCTAAGAACTCCGATGCCATCTCCAAACTACCATGCCTACAAATCCCATCAAGGATTGCAGAATAGACAACTGCGTTCGGCACACATCCATGCCCTTTCATAACCTTAATTAACCCACAAGCCTCCTCTAACCTCCCGGCATCACAAAACCCCTTAATAATCGAAACATATGTAATCATATCAGGATAAAGATCAATCAAACCCATCTCTCTCATCAAGCCCATCGCCTCATCTAACTGACCACTCTCCACAAGTAGTTGAATCACCACGTTATACGACACCGTATCCGGTCTACAATTAAATTCCTTCATTTTCCTCAAAACCCTTAACGCCAAATTCGCATCATTAGCTGCTCTACACAAATTCAACACCACTTTAAAGATCTTGACACTAACAACAAAGCCCTCAGCCCTATATTCATCTATAACATCAAGAACAATACTCGGGTTTTGCTCAACATCCAGCAACTTACAAGCTTTATTATACATGTATGAAGTGTGTCTATGGGTGGGATGCAGGGCAGCCCAAATAAAGAATCTCACACCCAATTGAGGTTTATCGATAGCGCACCTTTCTAACACTTGAGTGATGCACCTTGAATCCAGCTTGGCTTTGACTGTGTTGAGGGTTTTTCAATGGGGGCCTCATCTCTCTCCAAAAGGGTCAGAAATCTTTCAGCTGCCATTGAAGAATATGTGCTGAAAATGAGGAACCTTCTGAGTGGACAATCAGGGGTTTTGGTTGCAATAAAGGAGGAAGAGTACCGAATGATTGAGACCGAAATTGCCATAATTTGAAAATAAATTCGTTTTACGAAAAAGAAGGTATTACAGGGTTCTTATGAGCTTAGAACTCCACAAGCTTCAGTGGGTTTTAATATTTTATGGTCCCCCTTCACATTGAGTGCAGCAAAAACTTCCTCACGCTAATTGTTTTTACAAGGAGGTAGATCTTCAATTCCGGCGTCTCGATTTTTGGAAGAAAAATGCCGCCACTTCCTCAAACCCCAGCTCAGTAAAAGCCCTTAATCGATTTTGTGTGAGGAAGAAGATTGGAGTTGGTGGTGGTGGTGGGTGGGATGGTCGATTGTGGTGGTGGGTGGGATGGTCGATTGTGGTGGCCGGCGGCCGTGTTGTGACGGTTCGAGAAGAACAAATTTTTATGTTCAAGAGGAGAACAGATTGAAGTGAGGAAAAATATAGGGATAATTACAAAAATACATTAAAAAAAAAAACCACATAGCTTTCAAAATTACAAATAATACCCCATAGGTTTTTTGTCTAGCATTTAAACCCTTCATAAGCAAAAATCATTTCAAAATCCCCCTTTGTATATTTAAAATTTTGCAGTTTACCCCTTAGTTTTAACACTGAATCAAACCTCGGGATACTTTTTGTAATTTTAAAAGTTAGTTGGGTTTTTTTAATAATTAGATCAAACCTTAAGGGTATTTTTTGTAATTATCCCAAAATATATGTAAAAAGGGAAAAAATAAAAAGAAAACGAACTATTATAATTTTATCTTAATTTGTTAATTTTTTTTCATAAAAAAGGCAAATAATGTAAAATAATTATTTATAAATTTGTAAAAAAAAAAAAAAAAATCTCTCAAAAGAGAAGGAGATAAGAAAAATTCATTTTATTCGCAACAGTTTTTGAATTTTTGTCATTAAGGTTAACATTAAAAAAGTTACTCTATAATTGACAATTAAATAGTTGACTAATTAAGATGTAAGTTATGAATATAATTATATTAACTAAAGTTATTCATTTTGAAAGTTAAATTAAGTTTGCCAAGAATTAAAAATTGATTTTTTATTTTTCTTATCCAAATTTAATTTATATTTCATGACTAAACTATTTTTCTTTAATCTGATTCAAATATTTTGGAATTAATTAAGATATTTTTAATTTGGTACTTTGGTAGTTTCAATACATTATCTTACACGATTCTCATTCCCAAACATATTATTGTTACAATATTTAAATAAACCATATATAACAATACAAAACCCCAAACACATTATTATTGCAAATTAATTTATGAGCGAACAATACAATCACATTCAATCTTGATAAAAAAATATCAACACTGGCAAATGAGACCTAAGATTAGGAGATGTCTTCAAAGCTTAACTAAAACCTAGTTATATTACAAATATTCCACTAAGATTAGTTAGAACTTACATATATAAATAACAACTCGTCAATATTCATAAGACTTTGCGAAAGAAAAATCGATATTATGAGATTCACTATTCATTTGTGAGGCATGATCATGAGGTGTCGTTTCACGTTTGCCACGACTTGAACCATCGAGTTCGAAAGCTCAGATCGGATAGATAAGACCTCGGAGAGAGTGGAAGGCTATCATTATCCGGTGCATTGGACCGGTACTTATGGAGCAAATGGAGAGGGGATGAACCTTGACTTGGAGTTGTTTCGCCACTCATGAATCCACCATTAGACATCTCTGTTCCTACCCTAACTTTGCGCAATTTCTTTCTTTGCTTTGCAGCTTGGTGCCATTTCTTGAGAGCCTTTGCGGTTTGTTCCTCAAAGATTGATTTCTTCATGTGTGATCCCATCTAATTAAGCACAAAATAGACATTCGGATATTTTACGAGATCGATGATTTCTTGAAAGTTTATAAAATTTTCGGAGTACTTGGTACAACTTATAAATTTCTTTAAATATCCACTCGTGATATTATTTGTCTTGAACATAGATTAAGAGGGAAGAAGAAGAAATGGAAAGAGTTTAGACTTATAAACGAACCAAATAAGATAAATAACTTAAATTTACTGCGTTACCAAAGCATATAGTGGGAATGTAATATAGCCGCACAAGATTTGAAGGGCAATCCCTAGAAATACTCTAATCAAAAGCGCATAAAGTTTCTCGTGGAAGCATTTTGTGATTCCAAACTCATCTTGCAAGAAATATATCGCCTTTTAATAAAACACGTAAAAAAATTCATTTATTAGATAATAGAATTTTTGAGTTTATAGGACTACTTACCCATTTCCATAAGAAGTATGCCATTTGGTATGCATTCTACAAGTAAAAGAGATTGATCACAAAATCAAAAAACATAGAGTTCTATGTTCAATGTTAGATAATCAAAACCAGATGTCAAAGAATTTATGTAAGTCCATTTGTTCTCATTCTTTTTTTGTGTATGTTAACAAGTTCTTATAAGGATACTTAAGTGCAAATGTACTACTACATCCTCCAATAGAATAAACTATTCTGTTTACAAAAAGTATTGCTTAAACAATTTTAAAAAGTAGTGTGAAATAAAAAATATTAACCTGAAATAGGGTGAAATGTATGAGAAAGAGAATCCATCGTGGCGATTAAACCAAAAGAAGTTGTTATTAGGCTCCACGGTGGAGCTCCTCGAACAACAGTTGTTCGATCTTCAATTTGTTGAGCCATCTCCATAATCACAAGTTCGAGTTTGGTGCCCACTAACACAATTATCTACAAAAAAATAATAAACAATCATGTGAAAACATATAATTTTATGTATGTTAAGTGATTGTATATATCAATTCTCATGTGCAATGGACTTACAATTAATGGAATCAATGAAGTCAAGGCCAATGTATGCCATTCTGCATACAAAATGTTGAAACTTAATAATCAAACATTTAAAGTAAAATTGTGTGTGCGCGTGCTTGTGTGAGCGTTTGTATAAAGAACGTTTATACATGAAGAGAAGACTTACTGTAGATATTGAAGAATAAAAACATAATCGCAAAGAACCACAAGGGGATACTGCAAATCCATGTAAAATTACATTAGTCTATTTCATTTTTTTTATGTCATTTACATAAATACTAAATTATTACAGACTATTGTTAATCTAGAAAATTCTAAAATCAAGAAAATGCATCTTATTTATTGCAACTTATAATTTCTTTTAACTCCAAAAGAGTTTGATTATTAATTACATAGTAATGAAATACAAACCTTATTCCCAAGACTGATTTGTAGTCATCTTCCATTGATCTTTTTATGTATTTGTGGAAGTCAAATTTGCTATTTGGTGCAAAATGGGCCTACATGTCATAGCAAAATCAACAAAATACATGAGATAACTCAATAACCAAATAAATCTATTTATTTATCAACTATTAATCAATAACAATAATTTTATTTAGAATTTATTATAGTATTGCACAACAACAAAATATTTGCTGTAAAATGTTATTAAAAGGTGTTTTGAGATAATTCGACCTATACATATTATTATTTATTTATAATAATAATAATAACAACAACAACAACAACAACAACAACAACAACAACAACAATAATAATAATAATAATAATAATAATAATAAAAAAAAAAAAAGTGGGAAGCTTACATTTATAAACCCATGGCGAATGGTCATATAATCCACCTTAGATATTGATCCAAAAAATTGCCTGAAAAATGCTACCTGTTTGTTACACAATAGAAGAAATATGACGAATTAAAAGAAAGGAATTAATCTCTTTTTACAAAGAAATTCAAGCTTATAATAATAATAATAATAATAATAATAATAATAATAATAATAATAATAATAATAATAATAATAATAATAATAATAAGATCGATCACGATCCATTTGAGCCAGTGAGTCTTTGTAGATTCAGCGTGACGTCTCACGAAGGAGGTTTGATGAGCAAACCTAAATCGAAATTGATCGAAAATAAATTAAACGCTTCTAAATCTTAAAAAAATAAAATAAAAAATTAACAATATATTAAACTCAACTTGTGATTTCAAAAAAAATATTGAGACCGTTGCATAATTCTTGAGAGGTTTGTAGAAAATGAAGTTAAAAACAATTATTTTTTTATATATAATGAAAAAAATACCATTTGTGAATTGATATTCCAAGGATGAAGTCTCCAATTCCCAGGCCTTCCACTTCTTCATCTGATTATCATCAAATACACTTTTTGTACTTTCAAACTACTTTTTTTTTTTTTTAATTTGAACTTGTATGGGATGAAATAAATATAAGGGATAGTTCTTGTTAAGTTGGTATTTTATCAACTTATTTGATTATTTTAGATTAGAATTTGGTTTTATTTTGGGTGTTTTTAGAGTCTTTAGAGTCTAATTTATTTCAAATAGTGTCGATGTAGAGTCAATACGGATTTGGTAAGAGAGATGAAGAAAACGGTGAAAAATGGCTTGAAGAAAGAAGAAATCGTGTAGAAGCAAGGAAAAATCGCGTTTTGGCCTAGGACGGGCGGCGCCGCGGCCTTCCCTGGTCTGGCATGCGGCGCCCGCGGCGGGAATCTTGGATGGATGGAGGCTTGTGGCGCCGCAGCCAACGCCGGCGCCATGGTGCCGGGCGGATTGTGTGGCGTATGTTGATGGCGCGCGCGCGCACCTTGCGCAAGCGCCGCGCAGCGCCCGTGCGATATTTAGCGATAGCGTTAGCGGGCGCCGCGCGGCGCCCATCTTGTAGCGCCCTTGGCGGGGCGGATTCTCCTATGTTTGCCTACCTTTTTCTTGGATCTTGGTGGGGTTATAAATATAGACACTTGGGCGTGATTTGGGCATCTTGGACCATTTGGAAGACAACAAAACAACAAGAAGACAAGGGGAAGAATAGAAACATCTTGGTACAAGCTTGGAGAAGAAGATTGAAGGCTCTTATCATCTAGAAATAGAGAAGATCCTCAACTCTTGCTCTTATTTTTTTCTTTCTCTATATTTTGTAAGATGTATTGTTGTAATCTTATGGATTCATTTTCTTCAATCATGAGCTAAACACTATAATTCAGAGGATTGATGTAATCTATGTTTGAACTTATGTTTTGAGATTGTGGTTTGTCAATCTAGATCTATCAATTTATTTGTGCTATTTGGATCTATTGCTTCTAAATTACTTGATCAATAATTTAGATTGCTTGGTGTATTTGATTTGACACTTGAGAGAGGTAATTGAATACATGACCTTGGAATAGCATAACCAGGATTTCATAGAATTGAGAGATTTGTGAATCCTTTGAAGTCATTTATCAAGATTCATAGCTTTTATTGAGATTTTGATTGGTGATTTTTATAGAGATATTGATTTCCCAATTGAATCTAAAATCATTGGCACTTGAGAAAGGGAATGATTATTGTAGAAATCTTGACTTATAAATTGATAATTGATGATTGATAAACCATATTAACAACATAAGGGATAACTAGATTCATCATACCTCTAGAATTCATTTAATCATTTGGATAAACTCATTGATATTTACATAGTCTTAATTTATTTTTAGTATTTTTAGTATAATCAACTCCATCAACTATTGAATTTCTAAATAAAGTTAGACTACTATATGATATTACTTAGCAATAATTCGATAATTATTCCCTGTGGATTCGACAACCTTACTACTCTATATTAAAACTTGACACCGTAGACTTGCGGTTAGAATAATATCTAACAAGTTTTGGCGCCGTTCTTGCAGGGAATAATTCATCTTATTTGCGCTAATATTATTACTTAGTAGTTTTACTTTAATTTAGATTGGTTTCTCTTGTTACAATAGGGTCATTGTCATTTTTGTGTTTTCTTGTTGATGCGAAAAAATAAAAGTGCTAATTTAATCTTATTTGATCCAGAAATTGAAAGAACGCTTCGAAAGATTAGAGCGCACGAAGAATCGAATTCACAAAAATGGCGGGACTCGGTGATGATGAAGACCGCATACCTATTGTTGCACCAGGAAAGGGCCATTCGGGACTATTTTCGACCAACCACGAATCAAAATTATTGGGCATTGTTCGCCAACCTATCAATGCGAATAATTTTGAATTAAGCCGACTTAATAAACATGGTACAACAAAATCAGTTTGGGGAAGTCGTAGATGACCCGAACGCTCATTTGGCTATTTTTCTTGAGATATGTGACACTATCAAAATGAATGGGGTTCTGATGAAGCTATTCGGTTGAGGTTATTTCCGTTTTCACTTCGTGATAAGGCTAGCAGTGGCTTCAAACCTTTCCACCTGGAAGTATCACTAGTTGGAATGATCTCTTTGAAAAATTCATGGCAAAATTCTTTCCACCTAGTAAGACACTTCAACTAAAAAGTGAGATTGCTCAATTTCATCAACTCGACTTTGAGCCACTCTACGAAGCTTGGGAGCGATTCAAAGAATTATTGAGGAGGTGTCCACAACAGTGCGGGTACGCAGATTGGCAAAAGGTTCAATATTTCTACAATGGTATGAATGGGCATTCAAGAACTATTATAGATGCGGCGGGAGGTACATTGATGGCTAAAACTCCAAGTGAAGCCATGCTTTTACTCGAAGAAATGGCTGCAAATAGTTATCAATGGCCGTCGAAAGATCTACGCCAAGAAAAGTTGCGGTGTTCTTGAACTTGATACTATGGCGCATTGGCTTCTCAAATTTCCGCCTTGTCAAAGCAAATTGCTACACTAAGTCGGGTAGAAAAAACAACAATCGAGGCCGTCATGGAGATAAGTCAAGAAATTGTCCCGTCACGGAACAAGCGAATTATGTGAATAATCGGGGTTTCAACAATAGAGGGAATCAATTGCCAACACATTATCATCAGGGACTTCGCAATCATGAAAACTTCTCGTATAGCAATACGAGAAATGTGTTGCAACCACCTCAGGGATATCGAATCAAGCAAGTACAGTACACACGTGGGAGAACAAAAGCCGTCTTTGGAGGAATTACTTAGTTCATTCCTTGTAGAATCAAGAGCAAGGATGAACAAGGCCGATTCTAACATAGAAAATTTGGGTTCAAGGGTTACAACAATTGAAAGTCATCTCAAATCTTTGGGGACACATGTGGGTCAATTGGCCATGACTATTAATTCACAAATGAGAAAGTTGATACGTTTCCAAGTAACAGGGTGAACCGGGAACATTGCAAGGCCATTAAGTTGAGAAGTGGGGACGGAATATGATGAACCAAAGATGCTGTTCATGCCACCAAAGAACCAGAAGCAAGCTCAAACACTCCAAAATGAAGAAGGCATTGATAAGCAATCGAGAAAAGGCAAAAATTGAGGTAAAACCAATTTCCAATTCGATAATGTGTTACCAAATGCTCTTCCTTTTCCACGAGAGATTTGAAGAAAAAGTTGACGCTCAATTTTCCAAGTTTTTGGAAATATTCAAGAAAATTCACATCAACATCCCTTTTGCCGATGCACTCGAGCAAATGCCAAATTATGCAAAATTCATGAAGGATGTGATGTCGAGAAAGAGAAGGTTGGAAGCATATGAGACGGTCAATCTCACGGAAGAATGTAGCGCCATTTTGCAAAGAAAGCTACCACAAAAATTAAGAGATCCAGGGGAGTTTCACTATCCCTCGCACTATTGGTGATTCTTATTTTAATAAAGCTCTTTGTGATTTAGGTCTAGCATTAATCTTATGCCATTGCATTTTGGGAAACTTGGCCTTGGAGAAATAACGCCATCCACCATCACATTGCAATTAGCCGATAGATCACTCACCTACCCAAGAGGAGTGATTGAAGATGTGTTGATCAAAGTGGATAAATTCATATTTCCGGCGGACTTTGTGGTGTTGGATATGGAGGAAGATCATGAAATGCCATTGATTCTTGGGAGACCTTTTCTAGCAAGCGGGGACGAGCTTTAATTGGCGTGCAACGAGGAGAGTTAACATTACGGGTAAATGATGATGAGGTACTATTTAACATTTATAAAGCAATGAAATTTCAAGAGGAACCTCACACATGTCATTTTATTGATAAAATCGAACAATGTGATCAAGCGGAAGTTATAAAACAAGATTTAAAAGATCCGTTAGAACATTGTTTGATTAATTCAATAATGAAATGTGATGAGGAAGATAGTGATGATATTGATTTGCTTGAGTTTATTCTTTCCTTGAGGCTAAAGAAATTGTAAAAGAAAAACAAAAGGAAGCATTAGAAAATGCCAATATTGAAAATATTCCGAAGGTACTTTAGAACTAAAGGAACTTCGGAACATCTTCAATATGCATTTTTGGGAAAAGATAAAACTTACCCGGTAATTGTTTCGCTTCATTATCTTCATCCGAATTGGATAAGTTGTTGCGTGTGTGCCGTGAACATAAGTCGGCTTTAGGTTGGTATATTTTCGATTTGAAAGGTATAAGTCCTTCCATTGTAATGCACAAAATTTTAATGGAAGAATCTTATAAACCATCTATTGAACACCAAAGACGACTTAATCCCGCAATGAAAGAAGTTGTGAGAAATGAGGTTTTAAAGTGGCTAAAAGCGGTATAATTTATGCCATTTCGGATAGTTCATGGGTGAGTCCAGACAGGTTGTCCCTAAAAAGGGGAGGAATGACGGTTGTGAAAAATGATAACAATGAATTAATTTTCTACACGAACATCACGAGGATGGCGAGTATGTATTGACTATAGAAAATTGAATAAAGCTACTCGTAAGGATCATTTTCCCTCCCCTTTATTGATCAAATGTTGGACGAGTTGGCGGGTTACGAATATTATTGTTTTCTTGATGGCTATTCAGGATACAATCAAATCGCTATTGCCCCAGAAGATCAAGAAAAACTACTTTTACATGTCCATATGGTACTTTTGCATTTCGCAGGATGCCATTTGGATTATGTAATGCACCGCTACTTTTCGAGGTGTATGATGGCGATTTTTCATGGTATGGTTGAGGAAATCATGGAAATTTTTATGGACGATTTTTTTGTTTTTGGTACTTCTTTTGACCATTGTTTGCATAACTTATCTATGGTTTTGCAACGTTGTGAGGAAACTAATCTCGTACTTAATTGGGAAAAATGTCACTTTATGGTCAAAGAAGGGATTGTACTTGGACATCGTATTTCTTGTACGAGGTTTGGAAGTAGACAGGCGAAAGTTGTGGCTATTGAAAAGCTACCCCCACCTTCAAATGTGAAAGGCATAAGAAGCTTTTTAGGGCATGCGAGGATTTTATAGGAGATTCATAAAAGATTTTTCAAAAATTGTTAAACCACTTTGTAATCTCCTTGAAAAAGATGCTATCTTTTGCTTTGATGAGTTGTGTTTGCGAGGCATTTGAGCAGGATAAAAAAGGCACTCATTTGACTCCGATTATGATAGTGCGATTGGACTCAACCATTTGAGCTCATGTGCGATGCAAGTGATTATGCGGTGGGTGCCGTTCTCGGTCAAAGGCGAGATAAATTTTTAAAGCTATTTACTACGCAAGCGGGACCATGGACAATGCCCAACAAAACTACACCACCACGAGAAAAAGAGATGTTGGCGGTAGTTTTTGCATTTGATAAATTCGAGCTTACTTGGTGGGTACGAAGGTGATTGTTTATACGGATCATGCGGCAATCCGATATCTTTTCTCCAAAAAGGATGCAAAACCTCGATTAATTCGATGGATTTTGCTCTTGCAAGAATTTGATATTGAGATTTGAGACAAAAAAGGAAGCGAGAATGGGGTTGCCGATCATCTATCCCGTCTTGGAGCAACCTTACGAGGTGATTGAGAGTCCAATAAAAGAATCATTTCGATGAACAAATTATGCGTGCGAGATATCATTACCTTGGTACGCAGATTTTGTTAATTACCTCGCGGAGGAGTTTTGCCACGGACTTGACTTCACACCAAAAGAAAAAAATTCTTACATGATGTCAAGTCTTATTTGTGGGATGATCCGTTATTGTTCAAGAGATGCGGATTCTATCATTCGCCGTTGCGTTCTAAGGAAGAAATTGGAGAGATTCTTCAACATTGTCATTCATCATCTTATGGGGGACATTTCGCCAACCCGAACCGCAAAGGTACTACAACTGTTTTTTATTGGCCAACATTATTCAAGGATTGTTATGCCTTTGTGAAAACTTGTGATCGATGCCAAAGGGTTGGTAATATTTCACGGCGTCATGAGCTTCCTTTGACAAACATAATGGAGGTGGAATTGTTTGATGTATGGGGTATTGACTTTATGGGACCATTTCCCGCGTCCTTTGGAAATTTGTACATTTTGCTTGCGGTTGATTATGTCTCCAAGTGGGTTGAGGCGATTGCTACACCAACGAATGATGCTAAGGTAGTACTCAAATTCTTGCACAAGCATATTTTTACTCGGTTCGGTACTCTCGAGCTATTGTAAGTGATGAAGGTACGCATTTTTGTAATAAATTGTTTAACAACCTTCTTGCTAAATTTGGTGTCGCGTCATAAGATTGCGCTTGGTTACCATCCTCAATCTAATGGTCAAGCCGAAATTTCAAATCGTGAGGTGAAACAAATTCTTGAAAAAAGCGGTGAGTTTTAATCGAAAGGATTGGGCACAAAAGCTCGATGATGCTTTGTGGGCTTATCGCACGCTTATAAAACACCCATTGGTATGTCACCGTATCGATTGGTGTTTGGTAAAAGCGTGTCATTTGCGGTTGAACTTGAGCATTGAGCTTATTGGGCAATTAAGAAATTGAATTTTAACTTGAAAGAGGCGGTGAAAACCGATTACTTCAATTAAACGAAATGGAAGAATTTTGTCAAGAATCATATGAAAATGCCATAATGTATAAGAAAAAAACGAAAAAATGGCATGATCAAATGATTTTGCGGCGTGAATTCTTACCCGGCCAACAAGTGTTATTGTTCAACTCTCGATTGAAACTTTTTCGGGTAAACTCAAATCACGATGGTCGGGACCGTTTGTGGTTGAACGTGTGTTTCCATATGGTGCCGTCGAGTTAAGAGGAGCGATGGGAATTCGTTCAAGTAAACGGACAAAGATTGAAACATTATTTTGGAAGAAGTAAGGAAGGTTTTAAATCTTCCACTTGGTGATGAAATTTCTTGAGTCCGAATAGTTGAGTCCGGCTAACGACTATAAATTTAGCGCTTCTTGGGAAGCAACCCAAGTAATTTTCGTGTGATCGAATTTTGTGTGATTTTATTTTCTTTTAATTTGATGTGTATTTATTTGAATTTTGGTGTGATTTTTGTGTAAATTAATTTGTGTGTGATTTTGAATTTTTGATTAAATTAAAAAAAAAAAAAAATACGGGCGGCGCGCCCGGCGCTGCAACAGAATGCCGGACTGGAAAAATGCCGGGGCAGGTGAGTGAGCAACATGAGGCGAGGTGTGCGGGCGCCGCAGTCATTGCAGTTCTGGCCGCCATGTACCGATGGTTAGTTGGGGAATGAAGTGGTCGGGCGCGCATGATGCCCGGACACAGGAAAGCCATGGCGCCCGATGATTTCTTTGGGTAATTAAAGGGTTGGTCACCATCGATCACCTCTCATTTTTTACAAACACACACACACGCCTATCTTCATCCCTTCTACAAAAATCCCACCTTGTTTTCACTTATACACCATTCAAGTGGGCAATTGAGCAACTTAATCATCATCTTCATCTTCTTCATCAATTGGGTAAGTGAGCTTCAATTGTACACCAATTTTCTTCAAATTTTCAAGCTTAGGTTAAAAATGTGGGAATTTTCATTATCATTATAATTTTGAAATTCTTGATAAATTCTTGATAAATTGTGATGATATATGAATAATATTGTGCTTGAATTGATTGTGTTGAAAAATGGGCATGAATTGAATTTCAAATTTGGTGTTTATCTTTTCTTTGCATATATGCCTACAAGGTGTTTGTTAAAATGCCTCAATGAAAAATATTACACCTAGGCATTTGATTCTTGTCATCATTGTGTACTAAAGGTTATTTGATCATAACTTGATGACAAGGATGCATAATTCTTGAGTTGTTGCCAAATTCCTAACTCCTAACTCGTATTTGTGCGTTATGTGTATTTTGCTTGTGTTATTTTTCGGGTGATTTCCGATCAATTACAATGCCAAGAACAAAGAATGCAAGCAAGGGCAAAAGAGTGGCAAATGCGTCAGGAAAATGTTGAAGCTCGTTTTCTTCACTTGGAAGACAACAACTATATTATGATACATTATGCTCGAAGAGCATACTTGTGAGAACGGGGGTTACAAAGGGGCGAATGATGGTGAACTTGCACAAATGATACATCGAAGCAATGGAAAAAACTTTGTGCACAACCGGACCATTCGCACCGAATATAGTCCGAGAGTTTTATGCGAATGCGAAGACCAAAAATGGCTATAACTCGGAGGTTTTAAATGCGTGGAGTAGACAAGGTATACACTCATGTAGTAGCGATAAGAGAATATTATGGACTCCGGAGGTGGATCACTCACCGTACATTGAATTTATCTCGCAACCACCGAGTATGGAGGAGATTTGTAATACCCTATCTGGAAATGGGCGTGGTACGTCATATAAAAGTTGTGGGAGGTCTTCTTTTTCCGAGAACGAGTCTTAGTCGATATGGGCGAGCTTGGTACCACTTCATATGCAACAACTTGATACCAACCAAGCATGTTAGTGATGTAACTAAGAACGAGCTCATCTTCTATATGCCATAGTTCTTCGACATACAATTCGACCCGGTAATTATTGCAACGTCCCTTCATAACAAAATGCTTACAACCCAAAACAGGGGGACTAATCTTACCGAGTTTAATTTGTGGGTTATGTAAAAAGAAGGGTGTTACATGGGATAACTCGAGCCATTGGAAAATCCAAAGGGACCCATAGATTCGGCTACTATTGCTTCTTATGACGAGTGGGTAGGCGGTGTGCCTAATCAGAAAGTGCGCAGGATATATTCTTCATCCCGAATTTGCTCGCGGTATTGAGCGATCTCATGCCCAACCACGAATATTGACGTTCCATCGATTCGGCGGCAAGAAGCGTTCTCGTTCTAGACGCTCACATAATGACTCTTGACGCACTAGTTCGCGAAATACGAGAATTGAGAAGGGCTTTTGCGAAGCGGAGCAACGCCACGAGCGCACGAGAAGAATATGAGAATGAGCACAACCGAATACTTGCCCAGATATATAGCCAGACACACCCGCAATTCCAGTTCCCAATACCACCACCACCGGGCCCTATTGCTCATTTTTCACCACACGACTCCGATGAGGAGTCCTAGGCGCTCTGGCTATCAGGAAAGTTTTCTCACTCTCCATTGAGGACAATGTTCAATTTAAGTTTGGGGGTGTAATCAGATTTGTGTCTTTTGAGTCGTGTCGAGTCGTGTCAAAAAAAAAAAAATTGCATTTGTTGATTGCGGGTTGAGTCGAGTCGGGTAGTTTGTTGAACTATAGAACTACATGACTAAGTAGATTTGTTGATTGCGAGTTGAACTGTCACGAAAGCATGCTTTAAAGTGGTGATCTATATTTTGCTTCATTGATTTCATATTCATGCATAATTCTGTTAACTTATTTGAAAATGATTAATGAAGTCAAGTGTTGCTTGTATGATCCCACCGGATTAGAACTTGTTTGATCACTAATTGAGGCGAAATTCTAGGTGAAATAACATAAGGAAATGATTTAGGCCATCTTTGAATAAAAGCTAGAGCCAAAATGACTACCTTTTGTACGATATAATTTCACTAGTGTCCCCTTTAGCCTATTAAACCTTTTCTTTGGCAACCAATTGTTTTTACCTTGAGCTTACATGTGAAAATCCTAATTACCCATCACTCATACACACAAAATGATTGAAGGTTGAGGAGGATGTAATAAGTAAGGTAGATGTTCATTCGCATGAAGTTGCCGAGAAAAAGAAATAATGAAACCCCATGTGTTAAAATATGCAAAAGACCAAGTTTGGGGGTCTCGAAAAAAAAAAAAATTGTGTTGAAAATAGAGGCTCGTAGAGGGAGAATAATTGAAAATTCAACAAAAGTGAAGGTAGCCATTTTGTTTGGCAATTGGTGATTTGAAGAGGTAATTGTGTGTTTGGGTGAATTGAGCCACTTAATCCTAAATTTTCCTACCCGAGCCTAAGCCACATTACAAGCTTTGGAAGCCCTATTGATCCATGTGTTATATTAGCCTACATTAGTGGAGATTAGTGTGAATAACAAGCCTATGGAATCCGGTAGTCAGTATCTTTTGATACTTAGAAGTGGATCATCTTGATAACGTTTGATTGCGTAAATCAATTTGAATAATGAAAACGGAATTTTCATGAATATTCAACACTTTTGATCACAATGTTAAAATGCATGCTTGATTGATAGTGAAATGAGTTTTAGACAAATCTTATTGGTTTATGGAGTTTTGTAGTTGTGTGTGTTGTTGTATTGTTTGTCTTTCATTTTGGAGTTATAATTGTTTGAGGACAAACAATAGCTTAAGTTTGGGGGTATTTGTTAAGTTGGTATTTTATCAACTTATTTGATTATTTTAGATTAGAATTTGGTTTTATTTTGGGTGTTTTTAGAGTCTTTAGAGTCCAATTTATTTCAAATAGTGTCGATGTAGAGTCAATACGGATTTGGTAGCCGAGAGATGAAGAAAACGGTGAAAAATGGCTTGAAGAAAAGAAGAAATCGTGTAGAAGCAAGGAAAAATCGCGTTTTGGCCTAGGACGGGCGGGCGCGCGCCCGGTCCGAGCGCGCGCCCGCGACGGGAATCTTTGGATGGATGGAGGCTTGTGGGGCGCCGCCCAGCGCTAACGCCGTGGGCTTGGCGCCGGGCGGATTGTGTGTGGGCGTATGTTGATGGCGCCGCAGCGCCCGTGCGATATTTAGCGATAAGCGTTGGCGAGCGCCGTCGCCTGGGGCGGATTCTCCTATGTTTGCCTACCTTTTTCTTGGATCTTGGTGGGGTTATAAATATAGACACTTGGGCGTGATTTGAGGCATCTTGGACCATTTGGAAGACAACAAAACAACAAGAAGACAAAGGGGAAGAATAGAAACATCTTGGTACAAGCTTGGAGAAAGAAGATTGAAGGCTCTTATCATCTAGAAATAGAGAAGATCCTCAACTCTTGCTCTTATTTTGTTCTTTCTCTATATTTTGTAAGATGTATTGTTGTAATCTTATGGATTCATTTTCTTCAATCATGAGCTAAACACTATAATTCTAGAGGATTGATGTAATCTATGTTTGAACTTATGTTTTGAGATTGTGGTTTGTCAATCTAGATCTATCAATTTATTTGTGCTATTTGGATCTATTGCTTCTAAATTACTTGATCAATAATTTAGATTGCTTGGTGTATTTGATTTGACACTTGAGAGAGGTAATTGAATACATGACCTTGGAATAGCATAACCCAGGATTTCATAGAATTGAGAGATTTGTGAATCCTTTGAAGTCATTTATCAAGATTCATAGCTTTTATTGAGATTTTGATTGGTGATTTTTATAGAGATATTGATTTCCCAATTGAATCTAAAATCATTGGCACTTGAGAAAGGGAATGATTATTGTAGAAATCTTGACTTATAAATTGATAATTGATGATTGATAAACCATATTAACAACATAAGGGATAACTAGATTCATCATACCTCTAGAATTCATTTAATCATTTGGATAAACTCATTGATATTTACATAGTCTTAATTTATTTTTAGTATTTTTAGTATAATCAACTCCATAACTATTGAATTTCTAAATAAAGTTAGACTACTATATGATATTACTTAGCAATAATTCGATAATTATTCCTGTGGATTCGACAACCTTACTACTCTATATTAAAACTTGACACGTAGACTTGCGGTTAGAATAATATCTACTTGATTACAAAAACACCCTTGATGTTGGTGACTACAAAGAAACCATTTAGTTTTTGAAAATTGCAAGAATCTCATTGAGGTTTTACTTCCGTGTTATATTCTCCCTTCATAAAGCAAAAACATTTCAAAAATTAACACCCGATGTTTAAAAAAAACGTATTACAATTAACCTCTTAAATTTAAGATAGAATCAAACTTGAGGTTTCTTTGTAATTTTGAAATATGTCTGGGGTTTTTTTTTTGTAATTAGCCAAAATCATAGGGGTGTTATTGTAATTATCCATAAAAATAATGAACTTACTTTGGCATGCCCTAATGCCATGAGAATAACACTGTAAAGAACATGCATAACTGCCAGCACAAATATGAAAATGTGCAATTGGTGCATTCCAGAGTATGATATCAAGGATACTCCTCCCTGTTTGCCAAAAATGAAAAAAAAACAAAAGAGAGAGAGAGAGAGAACATTAAATTTGTATTTTCAAGATTAAATTACTTCCATTGAGGAACATATGAATTAATAAATTTTTTTCATGGATATGAAAATAATATATTATGTTAGAAGTCAAAATCTATCTCAAAAAGTAAGATTAATTGCAAAATATATTATTTTTTCCATACTAAATTTACAATTTTCATACTATTGACAAGAAGTCAATCACATAACATGCTTGGAAATCCATTTAAGATGGACTTTTAGCTCTAGAAGTCTAGTTAAAAAAAAAAAAAAAGTGTTTTATGGTTATTTTTAATGAACTTATAATTTATAAAATAAATCTATTTTCCCCAATGCTAATTTATGGCTTTTGAATTTCATCTACTATACTTCATCTACTATAATTCCGTTAGGTGGATATTAAAATGCATTTTCCTCAAAACACTTAACAATATTCATAATCATTTTTGGATCAAAGTCCATTTCACCAATAATCGATGATTGATGGGTAATTTAGAATGAAATTTTGAATAATTACTCATTCAAAAAGTCCATTCTAGAGAAATGAAATTGAAGGCTTTTAAAAGTCCATTTCGAGAGAAGTACATTTTTCTGAATGTATTTTTGCATGACGTGCACATATTTGACAATTATTTTTAAACGCAAAAACTTATGTGAGACGGTGAAAGTTCGTGAGACGGTGAGACCTTTAGCGTGAAAAGTGATATTTTTAGTGTAAAAAAGTGATACTTGTCCAAATACACTTAAATTAGTGTACGTAGACAAAGTGATCATTTTTTACACTAAAAGATCATCATCTCACTGCCTCACACCGTCTTACAAGAAACCCGCTATTTTTAAATGACTTATTTTAGATTTTCATTTTAAAGAAGTGCAAATTTGTGACTTTTGGAGTTTTTTTCTACCACTTCTACAAAAATAAATAATAAAATGTACTTTTACCGAACACTGTACGACCCAATCACTTTTCTGTTCCTTACTTTTTGGGCACAATGGTCAGTTTTATCAGTTTCAGCAGCCAAAGCTCGGCGCCACACCATTTCTTGGGCATATGAAAACAATTTTCTGCCATGTTTTTCTTTATCATCATCGTCGTGTTTGTCTTCCACGACTTTGGTATCACATGGAGCCATTTATTCCCAAATTTCTCAGGTACACATATCTTTGTTACATATGTCGATCCAACAGTAAGAAGTAGTGATATAAATCCCAGCAGCATCAGTTCTGAGAAAACAAAAAATCAAGAAAAAACAATCATATGAAACAAAAAATTTTAGGTAGGAACTTGTGAAAAGAATTTTCAAGTTAATTGGGGAAAAATCGATTGCATTTGGACGGAAGAATTTGGATTTCAGGAAAGGATTTGGAAAAGCAAACGACTCCTTGTAAGATTGACTCGAAATCCACTACAAAAATACCGAGTTAAAAATCTGAAAAAATCCACGAGTATTGAAATTATCCAAACAAACTCGTTGAATTCTTGATAAATGATTTGAAATACTTCACTTCAGATTCATCAATCCAATTGTAATATCAAGTTTACTAAATACGTAATTGTCCGATCAAGGAGAATCGCTTGGTAGCCTGGTAAGGCGTTTGTGAAAATTAAACATGTGTCTTAGTTCGATTCTCATATAACTACCAATCATCCCAAGATTTATACTAAAAAAAAAAAAGAAATGCCCAGCCAAACAAGTTCACTTTATTTGTTATTATGATTTTTGAACCATTAGAAATGGAGGAGTCATCACACGAAAGTGGGGTGAGGAGAGAAGAAAAAAATAGGGTTTTTAATTTGAAAAACTGGGAAAGAAATCATATAAGCTATAACTAATTTTTAAGAAAAAGAAATTTAACACTGTCGGACATGAGACAAGCTTGGGCCGGAGCCCAGTATGCTCCCTCCTATCTCCGCCAGTGGTTAGAAACACAAAAGATCAAAAAATGCAACCTGCTTTGATCTTTTCCAGGGCCTCAATCATGGCTTTTTTCTCGCGCTTCTGAAACCACTGCCATCCCATCATAATCAAACAATCAACACAACTTACGAATATCAGTATACGTTCGTTAATTCATTCGTTGCACGTAAATACTAATCAAAACTATACGAAACATTTAATAACAACTTAATTATACCTTCCCAAGGGACTCGATTCCATGTTCGATGGCGACCGATACGACGACGAAAACGGCACAAACAATAGCAACAGCCCATGTAGAGGTTTCCTCAAGAGACCTATCTCCAGAACCTGCAGCCATGGATGCAATATTTCAAGAAACACTCATGAAAAGATGAAGAGAATGCCAATGTATAATGTAACAATTATAATGTCATTAGAAAATTGACTAGGTCAAATTGTCATTTACCATATTGTTGTTACTATGTTATGAGGAAATATTGGTCCCATTTTATTTTCATTTGGAATTTTTGTCTTAAGATGAATACAAAGTTTCATAGTAATAATGAGGAAATAATAAATAAATTATATTGGCTGGCCGGCTTGTATATGTCCAAAGAGAAGAATAGAAAATAAAACCATAATACTTTTGTTCAACAACTTCATTGATGGGCATTGGGGATGGTGATTGGTGGGGTCTTTTTAATTATTAGCATATTATTGTTTAATCAAAAATTAATTTAAGGGATCATCACAAAAGACCCCATGACATTTGAACTAATTACAGAAAAATCCAGAAATATTTTAAAATTTTAAAAAGCTCATTCAAATTTGATTGTGCCTTAATTTTAAGAGGGCTAAGCGTAATATTTCTAAAAATATTATGGGGTTTTGAAATATTCGTTGTTAATGAAGGGAGAAAATGTAAGATCGAATCAAACCTCAAGGGGTTTTTGTAATTTTGAAACATCTCTCTTTTTTTTTTTTTTGTAATTAGCCTAAACTCAGGGGTGTTTTTGTAATTATCCCTTAATTTTATCAAATTATACTTTACTATGTTTCTCGAGTTTGGTGCATAGCGCGCAACAGGATTCTTTAAAAATCAAATATTTCTATAAGATGATATATATTTTTTTATTATTGAATCTCGTGTATATCTTTATATATACAGAGTACTGTGATAAAAAAAAGTCCCAATTTTTTTAAAATAAAGCTATGTAGATTTTGATTTTTTTCTATTTTAGAAACGCATAATACTACTTATTTTTGTAATTTTTTGACTAAATATAAATAGGCAAAATTACAAAATTAGTCTGTAACTAAAAGGAGGTTGCGAAAAGGTCTCGTAAAATACTCGAATTGCAAAATAATCTTATAACTATGTATGATTTTACAATATAGTCTGCGTATTGCATAGTTTGCAAAATAGTCCTATAACTTATACTTGAGTCTCAATTTTAGTCCTAATTTCGGTGGCAATTTGAAATTTCACTGGATTTCTATCACGTGAGCGACACATGTGACTCCCAATTTCTGTTGAAATTAGGACCAAAATTGATATTCAAGATCGATTCGGGGATCATTTTTGCAAACCATGCATTTTGCGGGACTATTTGCAAAACTATACATAGTTACAGGACTATTTTGTCATTTGAAAATTTTGAAGTACCTTTTTGCGACCGCCTTTTAGTTACATGACTAATTTTGTAATTTTCCCATATAAATATAATTTACTAATACATAAATTGTATTATTTTTCTAAAATAGCCTGGCTTTTTAGCCATGGTGTTTCTTTATCGCAATTTTTATCATATGAATCTCGTGTATATCTTCATTTCTCTTTTGTATAAAAAACATTAAAGATATTTAAACATCCCAAGAGCTACGAAATATTTTAAAAATCTGACTTTGTTACTATAGTTGGGCAAACGAACAACTCAACCTAATACCTAAAATCCAAGACCGATACAATGTACTTAAGCAGGCCTGTTTCTTGCTGTGGTAGAAGCTATAGGACTTGGTAAAATCTATGGTTAGGGCTGCAAGTGATTAGAACGTTTTACAAACAACTCGTGAACAAACTTCGGCATTGTTTATGTTCGTTTATTTAGTTAAACGAGCAAAATGAACAAATCTTATATATGACTTGTTTAATAAACAAACAACACTTGAACAATTATATACTCGTTCATTAATAGATTGTGAACAAATTCGTTTAGGTTGCATTTGGATGAAATGATTTAGATTTGAGTGGATGATTTGAGGAAAAGTTCAAATGACTCCAAATAGTATGGATTTGAATCCACCACAATGACTCCAAAAAAAAGACAAAATGAAATTAATGGAATTGAAATCCATTGTAGTGTGGGGTTTGTGCCTCCAAATTTAAGTATGAGATCTTTGGCGGGGCCCGTCTTTGAGCACATGCCCAATATCTTTGGGGCTTAGGGCCCCAAATATTTAGGGGCCCATTTTTTTTTTTTTATGTATATATGTAATAAAGGAAAAAACCAATGAATGATACCCATTTAGGTCCCAAACATACCCCATCATTGATTTAAATCCGATGAACACTGCTTTTTTTGACCCATTTTTAGGATGATAAATTATTAATGAAGGAAATATCTCATTTTAGAAAATTCAATTGGAAAATTATGAGAAAACCAAGAAATACCAAATTGACACAATAATGATAAGAAAAATAATCTCCAAACAATAACGTTTATAAACCGAACAAAATTGAAACATATTTCAAATGAACAGGTTGAAAAGAGAAGTTCGAAACATATTAAGTACTATGAATAAAATTCAAAACTTATTTTTGCATTTAGGTCAAAACTCATTTTTGCATTTAGGTTGTTGCTACGGTGAACTTCTTTTATTTATGATATACTTATTTCTTGTCTTAAAACATGTGAGTATTAGAATAATTTGATATGTCTCTGACAAAGATATTAATTTCAACTTATTGAATAATTACAATTGATTTTTTGGTCGATTTAGAGTAAAAATCTAAGTTAGAAAAGAAAAAAATTGGCCACGAGGGCCCATTTTCAAAATTTCGCTTAAGGCCATGCGAGGCACAGTCCGCCACGACTTTGGGTTGGCACAAAAAAAAAGAATTGAAATCCATTGTAAAATGATCTTATCCAAATAATTAAATCAATGGATTTGTTATTATGGATATGAAATTTATAACTTCAAATTAATCGATCCAAATGAAGCCTTAGTGTATGCTTATAAATGTTCATGAACAATTTCGTATTTTGTTTAACAATTATTTTGTTTAGAATTGTTCATGAACAAGCTGTGACAGACTTAACTAATAGCTTGATTATGATTAATTAATTAATAAATAATATTATTGAATTTAAAATACATAATGTAGAAATTGAAATATATACTTATAGGAGGATATAGTTATCTTTTATTGTACTTAGGTCGGGATTTCGGGCCTAATGGGCCAGACCTAAATAGGTTTGACTTTTATTGGATTTATAATATCATGACCGACCCTATTCTTTGGGGTAAAAAGGGCTAGTTTTGTGATTAATAATGGGCATTACTTACTACTATATTGTTACTTCATACGAAAAAAAGTTACATATTACTTATACACATTCGAAAAAATCTTTTTTAGCATCGAAATGAATTTAATCGATTAGAAGAATCTTACAACTAATAAAATAAAATCACTAATAGGGAAGGAAGAAGAAATCAAGAAATTATCTTTAGTAGTATTAATCTACGGATGAAATGAAGTACACACACGATTTTCATTGTGAAACACGAGAATCGGGGTTTTCTTAAATAAAAGGGATAATTACACAAACACCCCTAAGGTTTAGAGTAATTACAAAAAAAAACCCGGATATCTTTCAAAATTACAAAAAAACTCCATTTAAGTTTGATTTGTCTTACGTTTTCTCCTTCATATACATGAGATATTTCAATAGCTCTCTCCGACGTTTATCGAAATATTACACGTATATTCTTAAATTTAAGATACAATCAAACTTGAGGGTTTTTTTTTTTTTTTTTTTTAATTTTAAAATATCTCTTGATTGTTTTTGTAATTAGCCTAAATCTTAGGGTGCTTTTTGTAATTATCCCTAAATAAAAATAAAAATAAATTCCCGGCGAAATAGCGTTGCCGTTTGGCATCTTCGATCTCATCGACAAAAAAGAAAAGGAAAAAACAAATTCAAGGTAAAGGTTTTACACTTTTACACCATTTTCTTCATCTTCTCCAGTTCTCATTCTATTTTCTTCTTGATTTTCTCGCACTTTCACACACACATTTCCTCTGCAATCTTTGCAGAATGGCGGCTCTTTCCAACGCAGTTGTGATTTCGAAAAGCCCTGCAATCCCTTTATATTCTGGTAAAATTTACTGATCTTTCTATCCAGATGTTAATAACAATCAAAAAATAGAAACTCTGCTGATATTTTTATTTTCCATACTCCAATAGCTTGTTTGGTTATTGATTGTTGAGAAATTTCACGGTATTTCTTGGGTGTATGAGTGTATCCATCGATGGTTCCTCTTTTTTTTTTTTTTTTTTTTTTTGGGGGACCTATATGATTCGGTCTTTTTACTGACGAGGAAATCATCAGTGAGAATTGAGTTGGGTTTACAAGTGTTTTTGGGGTGGCTTTATTGAAAACCTTAATGATTGTAGCTTTTGTATATGGGGATAAATCAAAGCTTGTCTCACTTTTTGACGGTGGTGAATTTGGTGTATAGGACTTGTTTGAACTGATTAATCGCTTTACGGACCATTCGTATTGTCTGCGATCGATGGTTTCTGATTGGGATTCTGTTGTATGTTGGCCTATTATGTTCATGGGCGTCTAATTACATTCCCAATGAAATTTATTAGGCAGTACTTCTCAATCACTATAGGTAATTGTTTGGGAGACTGAATTAAGGTCTATCGGAACTCGGAAGATAATATCTTCACTGGGACAGGGAGATAGGATAAGCATATGAAGAGAGTGAACAATGAAATGAGAGAGTGATATATAAAGATATAATAAATTATCTAATGCTATGCGTAAGTGTTAGAATGAGTTGGCAGTCAATCTCGGATGGAAAAGAAATTTAAATCTACTGAGGTTGCATTTGGATGGAAGGATTTGAAAATTGAAGGTAATGATTTCAAATCCATAAAAACAAATCTATTGAGCTTGTTCTAGTAATCCCATAATTGATAATTCAATGGATTTCAAATCCTTAGCTCATATTTTGAGCTATTTTTGAGTCATTGTGGTGGATTTCAGTTCCATCTTATATGGAGTAATTTTGAAGCCTTTCTACAAGTCCTCCCCTCAAAGCCAAACCATTCCATCTGCATGCAAGTGCAACTTGAAATTCTTTGAGGTCCTCCAAGAAGAAACTAGTCTTAGCTACTGATGAGAGTTGAAGAACTTTTGACCTTTGTTTATTAGGTCTAGTGGCGATGTACAAGATTGAGATTATGTGCTTGTGGGAGAAGTCTGTCAACATTCTTGAAGCAAACCCACACTAAGCAGTTGGTGTTTTGTTACTTATGAGTGGCGTCTTGGCCTTTTGAGTCCATATTTACATCTTAATATGTGGTGGGCTTGTTCATTTTCTTTTTTTTTTCTTTGGGAAAAGCTTTAGTTAAACTGCATTCTGGAGTTCGGGAAGATTACTTTGTCTTATTGCAGATATTGCAATTTCCAGTATCAAATACATCAAGATAATCTCACTTTGAGTGTGCTAGACATAAACCTCAAAATATATTAAAGGAAGGTATTGAAAATGGTGACTTATCTGACAAGTATATCCTCTTCAAATATTATATAGCGTTTTTGTTAGCCTCTTTCCCTTGTTCTTTATTGAGATCAATAAAACAACTTATATTTTCTAGTGCAATCACCTATATGTGGGAAATTGAATCATGATTCCAAAATTGTGTCTTAACCAACCCTTAGATTATCTCATTATCATGACTTTTGGCATTATATTTTTTTACAAATGAATAAAACTAAATTTTGTTACATTAAACTGATTGTTTAGAGCACTCATTTTAGTGAAAGTTCCTTTTTCTGGCATATTTGATTTTTCTATTTTTAAGCTTTTCCAAGTACTTCGCTAACTATTTGACAATGGGAGGGGTATATGGGAGAATATTTATTTATTGCACTCACCAATGGAGATTTAGGCATCAGACTGTTCACAACCATTAATGTATACTTAAGAAATATAATTCATTAGCTTGAGTTAAATAGTGGATCAAGGAAACTATGAGAAATGTGACCTAATGTTCAAGTCATGCTAGGTGAAAATTCCACTTTTTTTGGTGCTTCTGATATGTAAGAGTGTTTTTAGGAGGATACAATTTCAAAAGAGTTATATTAATCTAGTCATGCACCTATTCTAACTTGCAAGGATTACCTGGCTTGTCAAGCGCCCCTTCCCCCCCTCGTATTTTCATAAATAGAGGTGCAAGAAGGAAAACAATTGATTACTTTATCGTTCATAATTGCAATATTGTTCCGTGTAATTCTGGCACTCGTTCAACTATTGCTGCTGATTATTTTACCTGGCATGGTCTGCAGCACCTCATCATATAACTTTTATAAGTATGGTTACATTGCCTTCTTGCGTCAGGTTCTTCTTTAAAGTCAGCAGATCAATTCGTGGGGCCCACCAACTTAGCCTTCGGTTTTAAGGGAACCAGGAGGTCATCTGCTCAGAGTAGAGTACTCACCATTAAAGCAAGTTATAGGTATTTCACATTCATTTACTATTGCCATGAGTCCATAGGTGTATGGTTATTCATTGGCCTTTGTTTCTTCTCCTTTTCTTTCTACAAATGGTAAATTACATTTAACTTTATTGATGTTAATAGTTGATACTAGTTCCAATTTTCCCTGAAATTTCACTCTGTATGCAATTCATCCTTTCAAATTTTTATTGAATGCAATGTGGACAGGCTCTATATGTTTCGGACAATAGAGCAACAAAGATACAGTGGAAGTATACATCCTGCAGTTATCTGTATGAGCTTCTAATCGTGAATAAAGAAGTGCTGCATTAAATTTGTAATGAAATGAATATTTAAATGACACAAGATTCAAACAAAAGAGTTAGTTACGAGAAGAAAGACCACGACTCCTTTGACTTTAAATACTTATTGTCAGAAGTTTCTAAAGATATCTTGTGGTTTTATGCATTTGATGACAGTGATGGTGGAAGGCCAAGCAGCGCAAGTATCTTTGTTGGTGGCTTTGTTTTAGGGGGGTTGATTGTCGGCACACTTGGTTGTGTTTATGCACCTCAGGTGATAATGATTGATCAGCAATCTTTAGATGCATTATCATTTTCATGAAATGTCAACTCTCTCTCATTCTGCCATGCTAGTTCATATTAGTCTTTCATTTTCCGTAATCCTGATCATAGGGATATTTTTCTGTTGTCTTTTTGTGCCAATCCCTTCTCGTGTGCTGCATTTTGAAATTGAAGGGTAATTATAAAAAGATATTTTGCTGATCTTTTCCTATTCAACAGATCAGCAAGGCTTTAACTGGAACTGACAAAAAGGATCTCATGAAAAAGCTGCCCAAATTTATCTATGATGAAGAAAAGGCTTTGGAGGTACGCAGCTTTCTTATTTATCTATCTTCGTCTCCTTATTCCAATGAAAGTTCATAGTTATGGATTGTGGTTCACTTATATATTGTATATTCGAAAAGGAATATTTGGCTTAAGAAAGCTTGCGAGTTAATTTTTTTGCCTTTTTAACCATTTTTATGTCGTCGGAAACTCATCTGGATTTCATATAATCATAGATTGATTTCCATTGAATTTAACAAGGGACGCGTCATAAAAACCTCTGGATTTCCATAGACTAATTTCTGTTGTAATTTCCAAAACCTATGGGGTTTCTGTAATTAGCCTAAACCCGGGGGTGGGGTGGGGGTGGGGGTGTAATAATCCCTAATTGATACACCATGATTTTGTTAAAGAGCTCCGATACTATCAGTAACATGGTTTTTGTGCTATCTTTTCCACAGAAACAACGCAAGAAACTGGCTGAAAAGATTGAACAGCTCAACTCTGCTATAGATAATGTGTCCAATCAGTTGCGATCAGAAGAACCACCAAACGGAGCAGCAGTGAGCTCCGATGACATTGAAGCTCTTATCTAAGACTTTTGATCATGTACAAATAGACATCTTACGTATTGCGACTTTATTTAGACGACAACCTTCGGCATGCCGTTGTTTGCTACCCGTGTCTTCTTGTTACTCATTGATAAATGTCGGTTCGGAGATGTGATAGTTCTACTTATTATTAGTTTTCTTCATTTGGGTGTCTAATTATGTTGTCAATTTCAGTGTCACTTATAAAACTTTTCTCAGCCCATTATGCAGAAACTGGAGTTTACCTTTTTGATCTGGTTCTAAGATGTTGATTCCTCTAAGTTGCACCTCATTCTGTTGGAAATTATTTGTTTTTAATTAGGAAATGCAGCTCAGATGTCTGAAAAGACAATAAAATTAAGGGATAATTACAAAAACACCCCTAAGGTTTGGGCTAATTACAAAAAAACCCAGAGTTCTTTAAAAATTACAAAAAACCCCTTGAAGTTTGATTTCGTCTTACATTATTCCCGGTGATTTTCGACACCATTTCAAAAAAAAAAAAACCTGACATTTGCAAAAATATTACAGTTACCCCATTAAATTTAAGACAAAGCAACGAAACCTGAAGGAGTTTTTTGTAATTTTGAAACATGTATGAGTTTTTTTTGTAATTAACCCAAACCTCAGGCGTGTTTTTGTAACTATCCCTAAAATTAATAAATTGGAATTGAGATGGTTTTACCTCTTACCTTTTGGTTTAATATTGTACTAAGTCAATAGAAATCAAACCCCATACAATATTGAAAATTGTGAGAAGAAATATTGTAAATACATATAATAAAATTTGATGGCTGTGGCATCTCATGCTGTGGGCATATCTTTCAAAAGTTGTGGTAAATACAAAAATCAAAATTTATGAAAGAAAGGGCACTCAAGAAATGAAAGCTAGAACAATCTGTGGTTCATATATATTCTGATGGTTCAAAAACACATGATCTTATCTTTATATCAATCTTTGAATTCCATCCTCACCACTCACTACTTTTAACTCATTTACAACCATAATCCATTTCATTTTTAAGCCAAAAATAGGGACAAAAGTGTACTTTTTTAATACCTAATAAAAATTGTGTACTTTGAAATTATATATATATATATATATATATGTATATAGGTAAGTTTTTTTAGTTGTTTTGAGTTGCAGCCATGGCATCCCATGCAGCTTTGGCTTCTTCAAGAATCCCAACAAGCACAAGGCTTCCCTCCAAGACCTCCCATTCTTTTTCTGCTCAATGCTTCTCAAAGGTCACTTTCCTTCACATTTATAATATTTTTTTTTTATTTTAGATGATAAAATATGAAGAGGTAATAATTATCAAGATTTTGCAAGGACAATTTCTTTTTTTTCTTTTTTTAATTTTATGTTACTTTTGTATAAAATTTGATATTATAGCCAAAGTGGCCAAGTTCCATCTTATAGTAGAACCTTAATGACTTAATTCTTTCAAGCTTTATTTGATATCATAAATAACCCTTATGAGATACTATAAAGTTAGGGATGATTACAAACACACTCATGAGGTTTGGGCTAATTACAAACACCGAACAGTTATAATTATCTGTTAAATTTAAGGGGGTAATTGTAGTATTTTTATAAATATCAGTGGAGTTTTGATATGTTTTTTTTTTTTTTTTTTTTTAGGAAGGGGGAAATGTAGGACGGAAGGTCTTTTTGTAAATTTCAAAAATCTCTGGGTTTTTGTAATTAGCCCAAACCTCAGGGGTGTTTTTGTAATTATCCCATTAAGTTATGCTAATTTTCTATACCATTTTAATAGTTTTCTTTGATTAGTGGTTTGGAGGGCTCTGATTTATTCTTTTCTTGGTTGTGTTAGAAGCTTGAAGTAGCAGAATTCTCTGGGCTGAGATCCAATGGATGTGTGACATTTGGTAAGAATGGTAGGGAGGCTTCTTTCTTTGATTTAGTGGCTGCACAGCTCACTCCAAAGGTAACTTTAATTACTTGCCCTTGTTAGATAATCTACCATAAATTAATTCCGAAATGCTGCTGCTTCTTGTACTTGAAATCAGTGTTAAAAGCGTTAGCCGCTAGTCGAAAGAAACATGATGGGGCCTAGCGTCTAGACGAAGCTCGAACAGGGTTAGGCGGGACCTAACTGGAGCTAGGCGGAAATTTTTGGAATAGTGCTTGAAATACATCCAAAAGTTCACCAAAGTGAAAATCTCTGCATTTAGATATACTTTTTGGCCTAACCATTTACATAGGGGTGTTTGCCAACCCTTTTAAAAAAAGTGATCGTCAGTTTTTGGCTGAAAAACTGGAAATAGTTTTAGTGTTTTAAAATACGCTCAGAATCTTAAGTAGCTACGTGGAGGGATGAGATCTCCTATTCCGTATTTTTTTTCTATTCCACTCCTATTCCATTGCATTGGATGAAATACGCGTGTACAAGATGATGTCGCGTGGTGTCACAGCTGACACGCGTGTCTTTCATCCAACATATGGAATAAGGAGTGGAATAGGAAAGTGGAATAGGAGATCTCAACCCCTAGGTGGAAGGATACTTTAGATTCCCCATTCTACTACTGGTTTGACTGTCGATAAAACACTTTTACAACTTATTCACCGAACACTCTCTTGACTCATTCAAGTTTTAGCTTCTATTTGCAACCAACTTTAAATTCTCAATTATTTCATCGTTTTTGATACAATAAATCACTTCCTCTAAAAGCATAAATTTTCGCAAACGCTCCCATAATACAACAATGGTTGCTCCAGAATCAGCAAGTGCAGCCAACCCAATCTTTTATGTCACAATCTACCACAAGAATGCATGACATTTCTAAGCTAGTACATTCTTATATATTACTAAATGATCAAATTTAGTGTGCTCTGAAGACTTTAAAAATAAAACCATAGGGTTAATTACAAAAAGTACCCTTAGGTTTGACCTAATTAAAAAAAACCCAGTTAACTTTCAAAATTACAAAAAGTATCCTGAGGTTTTATTGTGCCTAACATTTACCCATTCATAAGTAAAATATTTCAAAATACCCCCTCACATTTATAAAAACATTATAGTTAGCCCCTTAATTTTAACACTAAATCAAACCTCAGGGTATTTTTGTAATTTTAAAAATTAGCTGGGTTTTTTTGTAATTAGGTCAAACTGAAGGGTACTTTTTGTAATTATCCCTAAAACCATATAACTATTTGGGATAATTACAAAAAGCCCCTGATGTCCGAGCTAATTACAAAAAACTCCAGAGGTTTTGAAAATTACGAGGTTTGATTTTGTCATACATTTTCCCCATTCATAAGCAAAAACCACTCCCCGGCGGATATTTATAGAAATATTCAGTTACCCACTTAAATTTAAGACATAATCAAACTTGAGGGAGCTATTTGTAATAACTTTTCCTGTTCTAAACTTAGACAGCAGGATCAAGCCCTGTTAAGGGAGAGACAGTTGCCAAACTGAAGGTAGCCATCAACGGTTTTGGCGAATTGGTCGGAACTTTCTGCGCTGCTGGCATGGCCGTAAGGACTCACCGCTTGAGGTTGTAGTCGTTAACGACAGTGGCGGTGTGAAGAACGTAAGTCTAAGCCGATTTTATTTAGAAAAGATCATCGCCGGTTGTTGGACTTGGTTGTAATGGTAGATTCATTTGTATATCAATTGTTGTAGGCCTCTCATTTGCTCAAGTATGATTCCATGCTTGGCACCTTCAAAGCAGACGTTAAAATAGTCGACAATGAGACCATCAGCGTCGACGGGAAGCCTGTTAAGGTTGTCTCGAACCGGGACCCTTTGAAGCTTCCTTGGGCTGAGCTTGGTATTGACATTGTAATTGAGGTACATCTCTCATCCCAGTTCCCGGTTGGGCGGAATTGCAATTTTAGTCGTGTAGCTATTGAAAAATTGAACAATTTGGTGGAAAAAGTCACGTGTCTATATTTCCGGTCAAATCCAGTGATGTGCAACCAATTTCGCTCATGTTGACATCCTCCTAGTGAGTTTGCATGTTGATTGGGGCAAAAACTCGGGAAAGGAATACTCACTTGGAGGATCTCCGCATAAGCTAAACTGATTTCTACATCAGCAGTTTGGCCAGAAGTGAGTACATATAGATTTTTGGGATAATTACAAAAACCTCCCTCAGGTTCGGACCAATTACAAAAAAATCCAAAAATTTTTGAAAATTACAAAAAGCCCCTTAAGTTTTGATTTGTCTTATATTTTCCTCCTTTATAAGAAAAAACATTTCAAAAAAAACCTTGATATTTCAAAAATGTTACAGTTAACCCCTTAAATTTAAGACATAATCAAATATGAGGGGGCTTTTGTAATTTTAAAACATGTCTGGGTTTTTTTGTAATTAGGCCAACCTTAGGGGATCTTTTGTAATTATCCCAAGATTTTTTGGCAAATTTTCAAATTTCCGATGACCAAAGAACTGAAATCTAGATTCTCTTACCAGATTATTTTCAAATCATGACTTCTACTAGAACACTATTGTCCTACAGCTACATGACTAAAATTGTAATTTGGGCTCCAGCACTATTTTCAAATTACTACGGGATAATTACATAACACCTCCTTAGGTTTGGACTAATTACAAAAAAATCCAGAGATTTTTAACACGATGTTTGATTTTGTCTTAAATTTAAAGGGGTTACTGTAAGTTTTTGAAATGTTCTTTTTCTTCTGAAGGGGAAATATTCAAGACAGATCAAAAGTCAAGGGGATTCGTCATTTTCAAAAATCTCTCGTTTTTTTTTTTTGTAATTAGCCCAAACCTTAGGGGTGTTTTTGCAATTATACCAATTACTAATGAAGTTTGACATGATTTATAGAGTGATAAAATGGTGTGAATACAGGGGACAGGTGTATTTGTTGATGGTCCAGGAGCTGGAAAACACATCCAAGCTGGAGCCAAGAAGGTTATTATCACAGCTCCAGCAAAAGGTGCTGATATTCCAACCTACGTCGTCGGTGTAAACGAACAGGACTACTCTCACGAGGTTGCTGATATCATAAGGTCCGTGAACGGAGACTTACATAAGAACCGGTGTTCTAAAAAGCGCAAAGGCGCTAGTCGGGCGGCGATCTGGGGCCTAGCGTCTGGCGGAGCCTAATCAGAAAAATAACATAGGTGGACAGGGGAACTAGCGCCTAGACTAATCGGGGCTAGTCAGGATTTTTAGAACAGTGATAAGAACTAGAGATCTTTCTCGATCAATCCCCTTGCCCTGTGAATAACCTCTCGATGATCTTGAATCGGATCAATATCATGAATAACAATATCTAATCTAATCAAATCAACCCGCCGTCGAGACTTGAATAGTATAACACATGAAGTTCTTTAATCCATACCGAATCAAAATTTCGATTACTAACCCAATCAATCCAAAATTCCTTTATTTATCATCCATTTCTTTGTCTTTTTGATTGGTACGCAGTCGCCCTTTGGTTGGGTATTGGTGCAACATTACCTGTTGATAAATCCTAACTTGAGGTCTTTTTAATTTGATTCAATTGTGAAATAATACGATGTGTGTATCTAGGGAATAGTTGCTTCAAAGCGAATTCTCCCTGATGATCGAGTCGATTCCATGATTATAAGTTCATTCCATACCGGACCAGGCCGGAATAGGGTTATATACATTCTCAAGGGGTCATTCGAGCATATCCAAATATAATCTAGTATCCTTATGCATGAAGATAATGAATTTGGTCGTTGTGGTCGGACTCTATTATGGATTTCTGACCACATGCATTCTCCGTAGGGCCCTCTTATCTCTTCCTTCTCCGAGCTCAGGTTATGGAAGAAGGAACCGAGATATATCTTTATAATATGGGCTTTTATCATATTTATTTTATTCATAGATTAGAAAAATTCAGAAAGAAAGACAAAATAAATAAAGGAAATTTTTTGCATAATTAACTCACATGGTTGTTTGAATATTGACAGCAATGCTTCTTGCACCACCAACTGTTTGGCTCCATTTGTTAAGGTCATGGATGAAGAATTTGGTAAGAAAATGTTATCTTTGTTGTTTAGATGGTTATGTATGTTCATACTTCATAGGGATAATTACAAAAAGACCCCTAAGGTTTGGACTAATTACAAACAAACCAATAGATTTTTGAAAATTACAAAACCCCTCTTGAGGTTTGATTGTGTCATAAATTTAAGGGGATAAATGTAATGTTTTGATAAACGTAACGGAGCTTTTGAAATATTTTTTCATATGAAGAAGGAAAATGTAAGACAGATCAAACCTAAAGGACTTTTTGTAATTTCTAAAAATCTCTGGTTTTTTTTTTTTGTGTAATTAGCCGAACCTCCTTACTTCATACTATGTAGATCCTGTCCTTTAGCTGTCTAAAGATACTGAAACTTTTGAAGTAAAAAAGGAAAGAGGGCTAATTACAAAAAATACCCTTGAAATCCAGTCTAATTACGAACAAAGCCCAGTGATCTTTTAAAATTTCAAATACAGCTCCATTGACGATATATGTTTCTATTTTACAAATTACACGTTCAAGGGTAAATCAACACAACCGCAAGGGGTGTTTTTAATAGCTTAGGGGTACTTGTAATTTTAAAGAATAATTGGGGTTTTTTTGTAATTAAGTTAAACCTCAGGGTAGTTTTTGTAATTTACTCAGAAAGCAGTGGCTAAAAAGTGATTTCCATTCAATTTGCAGGCATTGTCAAGGGAACGATGACGACTACTCACTCCTACACCGGTGATCAGGTAAAATTTAGTAGAATAAGCTGTGATATGCTAAAAGGGATAATTACAAAATTACCCCTGAGGTTTAGCCTAATTACAAAAACTCCAGTTATCTTCCAAAATTACAAATACGCCCTTAAAGGGTTTGTATTTACCTAACATATACTCCCCTCTTGAGGGTGCAATTTTGTAAGCTAAAAACAAATGGCGGGAGGTATTTTGCAAGCTGTGATATGTAGAGAGCTCTCAAAGTGACCGGGCGGGTCCGGTGCCGGTCCATCGAGCCAAGGGGGAATCGGGCGGGCGAATTTCTTCGGGCCGCTATTTTGGGGAGCCAGTCCAACCTATGTATTAAAAATACACTAAAATTGTTTCGGGCCAACCGAACCGGTCGGTGTTTCGGTCGGGTCAAGTAGTCCCAGGTTTTTTCGGGCCTACAAAAAACGAAGCCCATCCCAACCCTATCACCGGGCCGGCCGGACCATTTTTGACAGCTCTCATATGCTTAAAAGGGATAATTACAAAAACTACCCTGAGGTTTAGCCTAATTACAAAAACTGGTTTTGTTTGGCAGAGGCTTTTGGATGCTTCACACAGGGACTTGAGGAGAGCCAGAGCTGCAGCACTAAACATCGTGCCGCGAGCACCGGTGCAGCCAAGGCCGTGTCCCTCGTGCTGCCTCAGCTGAAGGGGAAGCTCAACGGCATTGCTCTCCGTGTGCCGACGCCTAACGTATCGGTCGTTGATCTCGTTGTGAATGTAGCGAAGAAAGGATTAACTGCTGAAGATGTCAATGCTGCTTTCAGAAAGGCGGCCGAGGGGCCGTTGGCGGGCGTGTTGGACGTCTGCGACGTCCCTCTCGTCTCGGTCGACTTCCGGTGCTCTGATGTTTCTTCCACCATTGATTCCTCGTTGACAATGGTGATGGGAGATGATATGGTCAAGGTGGTAGCTTGGTATGACAATGAATGGGGATACAGGTATGCGTTGATGTTCTTGTAAGTTAAAACACGGTTAATTACAAAAAGAACCCTAAAGTTTAGTCTAATTACAGGGGAAAAAAAAGATAGTTATCTTTTAAAATTATTAATACCCCGTTGATATTTGATTCTATTTTACGAATTACACCCTCAAGATGGGGTATTTGTAATTTGAAAGATGATTTTTTTTGAGATAATTACAAAAACTACCACCCATAAGGTTTGAGTTAATTATAAAAAAACCAAAAGATGTTTGAAAATTACAAAAAAAAAAAGATTTGATTTTGTGTTAAATGTAAGAGGTAATTGCATTGTTTTTACAAATGTATGGGGGTGTTTGAAATACTTTTGCTCGTGAAGGGGTGTTCATCGAATCGAATTTCGAATTCTTCGACTTCATCGAATCGAATTAATCGAATGGAATTTTTAAAACCTCCATTCGAAATTCGATAAATTTCAAATCGAATTTCATCGAATCAGATTTGTCTATTTTCGAATCGGATTCGAGTCAATCCAAAAATACAAGTTTGTTGATAAACCGGGCACGGTTGTGTTTCAGAACATATTTTTCAAAAGCAAAATCCCATTCAGGTTTGATTATGTGTTAAACGTAAGAGGTAATTCCAATATTTCTACAAATGTAAGAGGGTGTTTGAAATGCTTTTGCTTATGAAGGGGGTAGTGTGTAACACAAACAAAAACCTTTAGGGATTTTTTGTAATTTTCAAAAACATGTGGGTCTTTTTGTAATTAACCCAAACCTCAGGGGTAAGTTTGTAATTATCCCTTTTTTTAATGGTAATTAGGCTAAAGAATTTAATCTGTGAATTTCAAGAATCTAATACTGGTTGTTTATTTAAAATTTTTGCAGCCAAAGGGTTGTTGATTTAGCTCATCTTGTGGCAAATAAATGGCCTGGGACAGAAGCACAAGGAAGTGGAGACCCATTGGAGGATTTTTGTAAAACTAACCCTGCAGATGAGGAATGCAAGGTTTATGAAGCTTAATTTGTTAATTCACATTTTTTTAGGGGCTAAAGAAGGATTTTGATATTATATTTACCCCTCAAATACTTGTTTTAATTTCTTATTGTAATTATGGAAAGAGGGATATAGAAACATCAATCTAATAACATGGTGTGTAGCTACCAAATTTGAAATCACTAATGTTTGGGATAATCACAAAAAGGCCCCTTAGGTTTGGGCTAATTTTGAAAATTACAAAGAACACGAGGTTTGATTTGATTGTGCCTTAAATTTAAGGTGATAAGCGTAATATTTTGATAAATGTAATGGGAGTTTTTGAAATGGTTTTTCATACGAAGGGGGAATATGTGGGACGGATCAAACCTCAAGAGTTTTTGTAATTTTCAAAATCCTCTTTTTTTTTTTGTAATTAGCCCAAACCTCGGGGTAGTTTTGTAATTATCCCTTAATGTTTTATCTTCACAGAAATTGGATTGCAAGAATGAAATTTCTGTAATATTATTCACTGATGATGTAGCAGCTCTTATCTCCCTCTACTAATAGTAGTTTAAATTAATTTAATGACATCATTTATATACACATATTCGATGAAAAAGACACATGTACAAATGTGACATTATCTTAATTATAATAGAATAAGTTGTGAAACACGGAAAGCGAACATGAAATCTCAATCCATCAAAAGCGAGTTGATGGCGGGAGGTTGCCTTCTAAAAATACTCTTGAAATTTAGTCTAACAACAAAACTCAGCTTTATTTTTAAATTTACCATGATATTTATTTCTAATTTACAAATTTCACCCTCAATAGAGATATTTGTCAAGTACATACAAACCTCAAGGGGCGTGCTTATAATTTTGGTAATTAGGTTAAACTTTAAGGATTGTTTTTTTGTAATTTAACACTATAGATCCTCAAATCATTTGTGGGGAAATTAGGCACTAACTTATATCAGATGTTGAGCTTCATTGTATATTTTCACACAAATGTATGGAAAATAATTTTAAATCGAGTCATAAATTTAACAAACCAAATGAATTTTTTTATTATGGATTTGATTCAAATTGATAAATCCAAATGAAGCCTAAGGGATTTTAAATTTTGACTAAAATAAAAAATATCGGACTACCAAAATCAACCAACAAATTTATTGAGGTCAAATTGGACATGCAAATTCAAATATGTTCGCTCTTGATTAAGCCCGACTCATATATAGGAAGTGCTTGCAAAAACTTCTATTTTTAGAGAAGTGATTTATTGAGGTAGAAGTAAAAATAGTTGAGAATCAAAAGTTGGTAGTGTTTAAAAATATAATCAAAAGTTGGTAGTGTTTGGAAATAGAATCAAAAGTTGAGAATCAATAGTTGAGAGTGTTTTTGTCAAAAAAAAAATAAATAGTTGAGAGTGTTTGGTGAAAGTTGAAAATTTACTTATTTGTTTGTAAAAATCAAACTAGAATCACAAGTAAAAATCTAAATTATTATCTCCTTACTTTTAAATTACGATTAAATAAAGCGAGAATTAGAAGCGAGGTTGACATTTGCAAACACTACAAAATTATTTTTAAGCCAAAAACTAAAAGTACCTTTTCTAGTGATTGCAATCACTCCCATAAATTAACCACCTAATCAATCTTTGAGTAAATATGAGACATTGGAAGCCCTAAACTTTATAAGTATTAATATTTGACATCTTATAAATTTTCAAAATGAAAACATCCTATTTGTATTTTTATTTTGAAATAAATCCATCCTATTAGTTTTTTTTCTAATCTTTATATGTATATACTCATGAAAACATAAATAGATGGCTATTTTAAGTTGCTTATCATTTTTTTAAACAAGAAAGTCAACCCTTCATCAAAATAATTTATTTTTTTCCCTTTAATTATAGAATATTAGATATGCATTTCAACTGTCAATTCCCATCCGTACAATCCCGGTTCAGTTCTGTTTAAAACTACCTCGAACCGGTCTCCCTCATTTCTTATTCTCCAAACCAAAAAAAAAAAAAAAAAAAAAAATCTACAAACATAGATGAAAACTCCAAATTCATTTCCACTTGAATATTGATTCACATTTGATTTTATAATTTTTTTTTCTTTTTTTTTTCTCTCTTTTTCGTAGATAATCTACAAAAAAGAAGAGAAAAAAAATAAAATTAAAAATGGCAGGGGAGGAAGAAGGAACCCAAGGTTCCAGGGAACTTGACCAGACATCAACATGGGCAGTTTCATTAGTTTGTTCAGTCATTATTATTATTTCCATACTTTTGGAAAAAACTCTTCATAAAGTGGGAGAGGTATTTTATTTTATTTTAATTTGTACATCATTTTGTTTCTTTTTAGAAAATTGATTGTGATTTAGGAAGATTTTTAATTTTTCTTCAAATGAATGATTTAGATCTGCTTTTTCTGATTTTGGAATTGCATAATTCTTGTATCGAATTTTGATACAAATTTTATTTTTTTATATTTTATCATAGTTTATTATATCTAATTTTTGGTGTATTTTGTAGACTTTCTCAAAAAGAAAGAAGCACGCATTGCTTCAAGCTCTTGAGAAAATTAAAGCCGGTAAGAGCACTATTTTGAATCCTTAGGTTGTGTGATTGCCTGCAAAAATTTATCGTCGTTCCGCTCGAGAAAATTTTTTAACATTAAAAATTTGGTTGTCTACCAAATTTATTAAAAATGACACTAATCAATCACTCTCACTTTTTCGCCACTTTTTCTTAATTAGTCGCATACAGCCACAACCCTAGGGGTCGGACCTGGTGGTGAAGGGATTGTAATTGCAACCCTAAGGTACTAGATTCGAAACCTGACTAACGCGGAGTGTTGGGTTTGGGTTTGCCCCATCTCCCCAGAGATTAGGACCATCACTGGGAATGACAGATGTCCCACGGTCCGAATAAAGTGTGGGGTCTGTGCCCAGGAGGTTGGTGTGAGGATAACATGAGTCGACAAAAAAAAAAATCACATATACCCACTTTCCAAAAAAAAGAATCATCATTATATATTTCCCCATAAATTTCTTTATCCACTTACTCACATAATTGGGATAATTACAAAAAGTACCCACGAGGTTTGACCTAATTACAAAAAAACCGGGTTACTTTCAAAATTACAAAAAATACCCCGAGGTTTTATTCAATGTTAAAATTAAGTGGTAAACTGCAATATTTTTATAAATATGAAAGGGATTTTGAAATGTGTTTTTGCTTATGAAGGGTTTGAATGTTAGATTTAGAATAAAGCCTTGGGGGTATTTTTGTAATTTTGAAAATTTACTTTTTGTAATTATCCCCACATATTTTTAACTACCAATCATATCCAAATCAGTATTTTACTATTTCTATGTCACATCATCTTTCATCATTACATTTCATTTCATATCCGTTCACATCCCCAAAAAAATTTCTTATTTCCCTAACAATTTTTTTCACACTATTCTCCGATAGAAAGAAAAATTTCAAAATAAAAGTATATTCAATCGAAATTTTAATTCTTAATTTCTAACTGTCAAACATAGCATGATAGGCATTTTCACTATGAGTGTCCAATGTTCCATCATATAGTACTTTTGATCACCTTTCTTGTTTTTTCAGAGCTTATGATTCTGGGCTTCATTTCCTTGATCCTGACATTCGGGCAAAACTACATTACCCGAATCTGCATTCGGAGAAAATTGCAAACACAATGTTGCCATGTAACTTGAAAAGACAGTACTGGCATGGGGACGTAAACGATCATCATCGGTATGAATTCAATAGTCAGGGAACGAGCGAAGGCCATCATCATCGGAGGCTCCTGTGGGAGGCACGTCGAATCTTGGCGACCGATAGTCCGGCCAAAGAATGCAAAAAGTAAGAGAAGTATGAATGTATAAATAAGTAAAGGGATAATTACAAAAGACACCTGAGGTTTGGGCTAATTACAAAAAAACCCAGATATGTTTCAAAATTACAAAAAGACCCCTCAAGTTTGATTCTCTCTAAAATTAAGGGGGTAATTGTAATATTTCTACAAATATCATGGTGGTTTTTGAAATATTTTTGTTTATGAAGGGGAAGATCTAAGTGGAATCAAACCTTAAGTTTTTTTTTTTTTTTTTTTTTGTATTTTTCAAAAATCTCTGGTTTTTTTTTTTTTGTAATTAGCCCAAACCTTAGGGGTTTTATGTCATTATCCCATAAGTAAATGTCATATGTTATTTATCCAAAAATGGAGTAATTACAAAAAGGCCCCTAAGGTTTGGGCTAATTAAAAAAACGGAGATTTTTGAAAATTACAAAAAAAAAAAAATCCTTGAGGTTTGGTTGTGCCTTTCAATTTAAGGGGGTAAATGTAATATTTTGATAAACGTAAGGGGAGATTTTGAAATGTTTTTGGCATATGAAGGGGAAAATATAAGTCGAAGGTGAAAATGTATGACGAAATCAAACCTCAAGGGTTATTTTGTAATTTTCAAAAACCTATGGATTTTCTTGTAATTAGCCAGAACCTCAAGGGGGTATTTGTAATTATCCAAAAATTGAAGTAGTTTTTTTTTTGGTCATATATTGATAGAACAAATATGTTTTTTGATGTAATAGGGCTCTGTGCCTCTTATATCTGTCCATGGACTACATCAGCTCCATATCTTCATATTCTTTTTGGCGGTGTTTCATGTCATTTACAGCGCTACAACGATGATGCTCGGAAGGATGAAGGTACGTTTCTTGGAATGCTCTGGCTTAATATGATCCGAGTAATGTACATAATTCTTCTTTTAGAGGAAGCGATTTATCATAGTTGATAATCAAAAGTTGATAGCGTTTGGAAAGAGAAACTAAAAAAGTTGAATAAGTTTTTGAGACTGTATGGTGATAAGTCGTAAAAGTACTTCATTTGTGTGCAGAAGTCAACGAGAAGTAGAATCAGAAATCTAAAGCACCCCTAAATCCGCTTTTAGATTCAGATTAAGTTATGCGAAATTAGAAGCAGAAGTTTACATTTGAAAACATGTACTACAAACCTTTATATCAGCCAAAAGCTGACAATCACTTTTTTTCTTTTCTGGTATAATATCGTGGGCGCAGATTCGTGAATGGAAAATTTGGGAAAGACAGAGCGAATCTGAAGCTAACGCATCAAACGGTATTATCGTGTTTTTCCGATCGCGAAATGATGAATTAACTCATGTTCATCTTAGTGTTGCTTTAGTTACTATTCCATTTTCTGTTGTTTAAACTGTGTTGTTCTGTCACACACAGACTCTTCACAATTCAGGCTTACACATGAGACATCTTTTGTGAAAGGCCACAACAGTCCATGGACTAGAAATCCTGTCCTTTTTCATATTGTAAGAACATGTATTAACTAATGTCTTCATTTCACTTGTGAAAGTGCATCACTATAATACATAGGGATAATTACAAAAACACCCCTGAGGTTTGGGTTAATTACGAAAAAAACCCAGAGATGTTTCAGAATTACAAAAAACCCCTTCAAGTTTCGTTTTGCCTTAAATTTAAGGGGGTAATGTAATATATTTGTAAATGTGAGGTTCTTTTTTGAAAATCATCGGGAAAAATGTAAGACAGAATCAAACTTCAAGGGTTTTTTGTAATTAACCCAAACCTCAGGGGTGTTTTTGTAATTAGCCCAAACCTCGGGTGTTTTTGTAATTATCCCTAGGATAATTACAAAAAGACACACAGATTTTTGAAAATTACAAAAATTCCGTTGAGGTTTGATTCGTATTACACTTTACCCCTTCATAAGCAAAACCATTTCAGATACACCCTTTACATTTGTAAAATTATTACAATTACCCCTTACATTTAAGACATAATCAAACCTTAGGGGTTGTTTTGTAATTTTGAAACTTCTGGGTTTTTCTGTAATTACCCCAAACATTGGGGGTAGTTTTCGTAATTATCCCTAATACATATCAAGAAACTATTGTGCATGTGCAGTTCACTTTATCATATAGAAACTAAAAACTGAGGATTTTTATGTGCAACTATGCTATAGGGTTGCTTTTTCCGGCACATGTTTAGATCTGTTCGCAGAGCTGATTACTTGACTCTACGGCACGGATTCATCTCAGTGAGTTCTTTTAAGTTACATTAATGTTAGGTATAATTACAAAAAACTCCATGAGGTTCATGCTAATTACAAAAAAACCCATAAATTTTTAAAAATTGCGAAAAACCCCTTGAGTTTACTCTGTTTTACATTTCCCCCTTCATAAACAAAAAACATTTCAAATCCCCTGATACTTACACGAAAATTACAATTACCCCCTTAAATTTAATTTAAGACAAAAGCAAATGTGAGGGGGCTTTTGTAATTTTGAAACATCTCCAGGTTTTTTTGTAATTAGTCCAAACCTCAGGGAGCTTTTTGTAATCATCCCTTAATGTTAATAAGCAATGACAATATCTCCAAAACTGTGATGCTAAAGTTAACATGAACTTCTTTATAAGGTACATTTGGCTCCTGGAACTAAGTTTAACTTTCAGAAGTACATCAAAAGGTCCTTGGAAGATGACTTCAAAGAGATTGTGGGAATCCAGTATGACTTTTTCTTCCTCATTAAATTAGTTATCGATTATATACGAACGTTTTATCGTCGGGTTGACGTATAACTAACTTCTTGGTGATACTCTCAGCCCACTGTTATGGTTTGCTGCTGTGATATATCTGCTTGTGAATGTTAAAGGTGCTTCTTGTCTTGTTCTCTATTACTTTTAAGGGATAATTACAAAAACCACCCTCAGGTTTGGGCTAATTACAAAAAAATCCAGAGATGTTTTAAATTTATAAAAAGCCCCATCATGTTTGATTATTTGTTAAATTTAAGGGGGTAATTGTAGTATTTCTATAAATATAATGAGGATTTTGAATGTTTTTGCTTATGAAGGGGAACATGTAAGATCGAATCAAACCTCAAGGGTTTTTTGTAATTTTCAAAAACCTCAGGAGTTTTTGTAATTATCCTGAACCTTGTGTTCTTTTTTTTTTTTTTTTGGTAATTATCCCTAATTTATAAAAAAAAAAAAAAAAAACTTAGAGGTTTTTGAAAATTGCTGATGGTTCTGTCTTATATTCTCCATCATAAGAAAAAAATATTTCAAACTCTCCTGATATTTATAGAATATTATAGTTATCCTCTTAAGAATCAAACCTGAGGTAGCTTTTTGTTTGAAATATCTCTGGGCTTTGTAATTAGCCAAAACCTCACATTTCTTTTGTAATTATCCGTAATCTAAAATACTACCTTGAGGTTTAGTCTAATTACTAAAACATCCAGTTATATTTCAAAATTACAAATAACTCCCTTAACATATGTATCTATTTCACAAGCTTCAATAGTGCACTTATTGAAGCCTTGAAGGAATGTATTTGTGTAACAAACACAAAACTCAAGGGGGTATTCGTAATTTCATAATATAACTGGGCCCTTTTGGAATTAGGCCAAATATTCAACTCTTTGAAAGTGATTAAAAACACCATCTTTTCTTGCAGGTTTTAGAATAACTACTCTTTTACTGAACCTGCCTCCTTCTTTTCAGGATGGCAAGCGATGTTTTGGTTGTCGATAATGCCCCTACTGGTAAGACTTGTCTTTATAACACAATAGGGTTAATTACAAAAAAGTACCTTGAGGTTTAACCTAATTACAAAAAACCCAGCTAACTTTCAAAATTAAAAAAATACCCTGAGGTTTTATTTTGTCTAACATTTACCCCCTTCATATATTTATAAAAATGTTACGGTTTGCCCCTTAATTTTTACACTGAATCAAACCTCAGAGGTACTTTTTGTAATTTTGAAAGTTAGCTGGTTTTTTTGTAATTACGTCAAACCTCAGGGGTACTTTTTGTAATTATCCCTAACACAATATCCTTATTCATTGACAAAGTGTATGGTGAAAAAAAAAGAAGTAAAAACAAAGATCACTGATATTCTTGATTGGCTAAAGATAATTTTAGCAGTTGCACGAAGCTACAATCGATCATAACTAGGATGGCTATCGAAATCCAAGAAAAACACGTTATCGTTCAAGGAATTCCACTCGTGCAAGTATCCGACAGTCATTTCTGGTTTCACTGGCCTGAGTTCATTCTTCACCTGATCCATCTTACGCTCTTCCAGGTCGGATTTGCTACCTCCACTCCCCTTTTTTGGAGTTTTTTACGTTTACGTTTTTAGTGAACTTCATTCTCATTCGCGTGTTTTTCTTGTTTGTCTTACTGATTTCCAGAATGCGTTTGAGATAACGTACTTCATTTGGATAACGGTAACGAAAACTCTCATCTCCGTTTTCCTTGTATTTTATTTTTGGGATAATTATAAAAACTACCTCCGGGGTTTGGTGTAATTACAAAAGAACCCATAGAAGTTTCAAAATTATTCAAAATTATATACAGAACCTTGAGGGGGTAATTGTAATATTTTTACAAATGTAACAGGGGTGTTTGAAATGTTTTTGCTTATGAAGGGGTAAAGTGTAATATAAAATCTATTGAATCATATTATAAACCACATAAGAAGCATAGAAGAGAGAATAAGCTGAAGACTTTATTGATGATCTGAAAACTGAATTACAAATGATGAGGAGCAGGTATTTATAGACAGGGGAGGGGTACACAGCTGGCTACAGTTGTGTAACAAACTCTGCAACAACCTAACTAACAAGAGTAACAGAAATAACTGTCAAACTTCTAGAAGACAAGAGTAACTGTCAAGCTTCTAGAAGAGATACTCTAACATGCTCCGTTGCGAACCAAAGCTGGTGTCTGTTGCACGCATAGACGTCGACAAAGGGACTGAAACCTGCCAATGGAAAGGGGTTTGGTAAATACATCTGCAACCTGGTCTTCTGAAGGGACAAATCGAATATCCAAGGCCTTCTGTTGAACTTTTTCCGAACGTAGTGAATGTCAAGCTCTATGTGTTTAGTGCGCTGATGAAACATGGGATTCGAGGCAAGGGAGATGGCGCCAGCATTGTCACACCAAAGTACAGGTACATGAGAAACGGGGACACCTAACTCAGCAAGAAGAGACTTAAGCCATGTGATCTCGGTGGATGCTGAGGCAAGAGACCTATACTCGGACTCGGTGCTGCTCCTGGCAATGACAGACTGCTTTCTAGAGCTCCAGGCAATGAGGTTGGGCCCTAGAAAAATACAGTATCCACTGGTTGACTTTCTGTCATCAATACAACTGGCCCAATCGGCATCGGCATATGCTTCCAAGTGTAATCTGTGTGCAGGAGTGAAGGCTAGACCAAAATCCAAAGTACCTCTGAGATACCGCAGAACCCGTTTGCAAGCTTTCCAGTGATTGACAGTGGGTGCATGTAAAAATTGGCTCAATTTATTGACAGAAAATGAGATATCTGGTCTGGTCATAGATAGATATTGAAGTGCTCCAACGGTGCTTCTATACAGTTGAGGTTGCTCAAAGGCGTGGCTGTCATGGAGAGACAGTTTAATGCTGGGTATACAGGGGTGGGACAAGGTTTACAAGTCTGCATGTCTGTCTTGTGAAGTAGATCTCGGATATACTTTGTCTGATTCAATAAGAGACCACCACTGGTAGTTCGGTGCACTTCTATTCCCAAAAAATAATTCACACTGCCAAGATCTTTAAGAGAAAAATGTGTGTCCAAGTATTTGATTAAATCACTGATCATAGTTCTGTCATCCCCAGTAACTAATATATCATCGACATACACCAAGACGATCGACACCTTGCCACTAATAGTTTTGTGAAAGAGCGAGGAATCAGACAGGGAGTTATGGAAGCCCATGTTAATAAGGCAACCCTTGAGAGTATCATACCAAGCTTTGGGAGCTTGTTTCAACCCATAGAGAGCTTTGACCAGTTTGCACACATAGGTGGGATGTTGAGTATCCACATACCCCTCCGGTTGAGCCATATATACACTTTCTTTCAAATCACCATTTAGAAAGGCATTATTAACATCTACATGATGAATATGCCACCCCTTTGTGACAGCCAATGAGAAGACCACACGAATAGTAAGTGGCTTGATTACCGGACTGAAGGTATCTAAGTAATCAATACCAGGATTTTGTTGGAAACCTCGAGCTACAAGCCTGGCTTTGAGTCTGTCAACTTTACCATCAGCACCACATTTAACTTTAAAAAGCCACTTATTAGAGATGAGATTCATGTTGTCAGAATAGGGAACAAGATCCCAGGTGTGATTTCTCATTAAGGCACTGTACTCCTGATCCATTGCATGCTTCCACTCAGGCATAGATAGGGCCTGTTGTACAGATATTGGCTCAGTTAAGGAGGGTAAGGTGGCTGTGGAGTAAACTTTGGGTTTGTAAATCCCAAGTTTGGACCTAGTGAGCATAGGATGAGTAGGGCGTACTGGAGGAGAAGGGGCTGGACTAGGAGATATAGCTGGAGAAATGGGAGTAGATGGCAGGGGAGGAGAAGCTGGAACGGAGGGAGGATTGTGAGGGTTGTCCGGGAGTGGGGGTGACGCTGTGGAGGTAGATGAGCGAATGGGAGAGGTGGATGGGTGCATAAGAGGAAGCACAGGAAGTTGAGACAACACAGGGGTAGCATCCAGACTGGTGGAGGAGTTGGAACCAGTGAACATGGATGGATATGGAAATTCACACTCGTTGAAGATAACAGTTCGAGCAATATACACACGACCCTCTGCATTTAGACACTTATAGCCACGATGAATAGGACTGTATCCAAGAAACACACACTTGGATGACCGGTACTGAAGTTTAGATTGATTGTAAGGGCGTAAGTAGGGGTAGCAAGCACAACCGAATGATTTCAAGAATTTGTAGTCAGGAATTTTATTGAACAAGAGTTGAAAAGGAGACTGCAGATTTAGAGTAGGAGAAGGAAGGAGATTGATGAGGTAAGTAGCAGTGGAGAAGGCCTCCCACCAAAACTTCTGAGGGAGAGAGGCCTGGGCAAGGAGAGAAAGGCCCGTTTCCACAATATGTTGATGTTTCCGTTCCGCTGTACCATTTTGCTGGTGAGTGTGTGGGCAAGGGTGGCGAAAAATAATGCCAAGGGAAGCAAGAACGGGCTGTAGACTACGATATTCACCCCCAATCGGATTGTAAGGATTTTATTTTAGTATTGAACTGGCGTTCAATGAGACTGTTAAAACTGAGAAAGATGGTGTGAACCTCAGATTTTTTGTGTAGGGGATAAATCCATGTAAACCTGGTATATGCATCAATAAAGTGAACATAATATCGAAAACCATCACGAGACTGAGTTGAGGCAGGACCCCATACATCAGTGAACACCAATTCAAAAGGAGCAGTAACAGAGGTAGGTACAGATGGAAAATGCATTTGGTGTAATTTGCCAAGTTTACAAGCATCGCAAAACATTAAGTTGTGTATGGAACATGAAATATTGACAGCTTTGAGTACATGACTTAAAACATTATTACAAGATGTCCAAGACGATTGTGCCATACATTTATTGGACTCTCAGAAACAGAACTATTATTAGGAATAGAGACAGAAGTGGTGTGAAGCTGGAATGCTGGACCGGAGGAAGCTTTATGTTGAAGATGAGATAGGTCAAGCTGATACAATCCATCTTTAAGAGCCCCTTTCAGAAGTATTTGGTGTGAACTTAGATCCTTGACAAGACAATGAGTGGAATGGAATTCAATAAAAACATGATTATCATTAAGAAACTTTGAAATGCTGAGTAGGTTTTTGTAATGTCAGGTACAAAAAGGACATTTTGAAGAGTAAGGTTAGTATAAGGAGAAATGGTTTGAAAAGAAGTGTGACCAATATGACTAATGGAAATTGAAAAGCCATTACCAACAACAAGCTTATCTTTACCTTGATAAGGAGCTTGCAATGTGAGATTCCCAAAATTCCGCGTGATGTGGTGTGTAGCCCCGCTATCAAGATACCATTCAGCATCTGAGTGCTGGGAAGAAGGTGAAGGATTACTCTGATTCATGATGGAGCTACCTGAGTTGCCATATGAGAGAAAAGCACCTGTAGAGCCATAGGGTGCACCAAGAATAGGCGATGGATCAGGATGGCTGGGAGCAGCAGTGGGTGATTGATACAAAGGCAGCTGCTCAGGTTTGGAGAAGTGTGCTTGCATATTCGGATTCATAGGTGGAGGAGCAGACTCAGGGTAAAACCAACAAAGTTTACATCAAAACGTTTGTAACATTTAGAAGCTGCGTGGTTGTTCCTACCACAGATCTGGCATATGAGTCTGTTTCCTCGACCAAACCTTCCTCGACCACGAAATCGACCTCCTGTGGAACCGCCTCTGTCAGTAAAACCACCTCTCTGCGTGCGAAAATCAGTGAATGGCCTCCGAGTAGCCATATGAAGAGAGGGAGAGGGGTGTGCTGGAACACTCTCAGGGATGTGAAACTGCTTTAGTCGCATCTCATGTGTCTGTAGTGCAAACTGGACTTCAGATAGGCTTAGCTTGTCAATCTGAGATGTGAGGTTGACAATAACCGATTCAAACTCAGGCCCCAAACCACTGAGTATATGAAGAACCAAATCATCATCTGGAACACTTTGGCCAGCAGATTGAATGTCTGATGCAATGGAATTCATTTTTAGCACATACTCTTCAATGCTAAGATCTCCTTTTTTTGTTGTTTGTAGAAGCAGACGCAAATGCATAACTCGAGCCTTTGAATTTGATCGAAAGAGATTTTCCAACACATGCCAAATCTCAGATGAACTAACACACCTTTGAATATGTCCCAACATACCTTCAGAGATTGAACTGAGCATCCAACTGTACAAAAACTGGTCTTTGCGTAACCAAATGGAGTATTCAGGATTGAGAGATGATTCTTCAGAATCATCATCCAGGTATTTTGGAGGAGCAGAAATGTGACCAAACAGCAGCTCATCAAAACCGTGCGCAGTTGCTGTGGCAATGACCTGTGCTCGCCAGAAATTGTAATTATTCCGGTCCAATTTAATGGTGAGGGTGTTCAGAGAAGGGAGAGTGAGAGAAGCCATGATCGAAAAAAATTTACTGGCTCATGATACCATATTGAATCATATTATAAACCACATAAGAAGCATAGAAGAGAGAATAAGCTGAAGACTTTATTGATGATCTGAAAACTGAATTACAAATGATGAGGAGCAGGTATTTATAGACAGGGGAGGGGTACACAGCTGGCTACAGTTGTGTAACAAACTCTGCAACAACCTAACTAACAAGAGTAACAGAAATAACTGTCAAACTTCTAGAAGACAAGAGTAACTGTCAAGCTTCTAGAAGAGATACTCTAACAAAATCAAATATCAAAGGTAGTTTTGTAATTTTCAAAAAGATCTGGGTTTTTTTTTGTAAGTACCCCAAACCTCAGAGGTAGTGTTTGTAATTATCCCTTTATTTTTTGGTTATTCAACTAACTAATTATTGTTGAAATGATGTGTTGTTTTGCAGTATGAATTTGGGTTGCATTCTTGCTTTCACAGATATTTCATTCTTGCTGTTATCAGAATGTGTATTGGGTAAGTCTTATAATGTTTTTACATGTTTTCTAGGGATATTTACAAAAACCTCCATCAGGTTCAGGCTAATTACAAAAAACCCAGAAATTGACTCTGTCTTACATTTTTCCCTTCTATAAACAAAATACATTTCAAAAAACACCATCATAGTTATAGAAATATTACAGTTACCCCCTTAAATTTACGACAAAAGCAAACTTGAGGGGGCTTTTGTAATTTTGAAACATCTTCGGATCTTTTTGTAATTAGACAAGACTTCAGGGAGTTTATTGTAAATACTCCTGTTTTCTAACATAATTCCATATTCTGGTTTCACTTTTCAAAAATTTCTTCCTATGAGGTTTTAAGTTCAACCCATATATATTTATTTCAATGCTAAAAAGTCATAATTATTTTCATGTGCAGGATAGGAGTTCAGTTTTTGTGCAGTTATATTACTCTTCCACTTTATGCACTTGTTACACAGGTAATTATTATTTTGAGTTTTGAGTTTTTCTACTTAATCTTCATATGCTACTATTTCATAATTGTGTTCTTAATATCTTGGGATAATTACAAAAAGTATCTTTGAGGTTTGACGTAATCACAAATAAACCCAGAGAAGTTTCAAAAACAGAAATCCCTCTGAGGTATAATTTCGTTCTTACATTTTACCTTAACCGTTAGTTGAGCTAACGAGCTGACGAGATTTGCAGATGCCATTTAATACTTTACAATTACATCCCTTGAGTTTTCTAAATATTACAAATAGCCCCAACCTTTTGTCTGACTTTTTGTATTATTTAAAAAAGTTGAGAAATGTAAGTGTAAAATGTAAGACAAAAAGTTTGGGCTACTTGTGCTATTCAGAAAAAGTTGAAGAATGCAATTGTTACATATGTGATGAAGTTAGCAAATTTGTCACTTCTAGCTAACAATTGGGATCAAAATGTAAAATGGAATCAAACCTCAAACGGGTTTCTAATTATAAAACTTCTCATTTTTTATTTTTTTAAAATATCCCAAACCTCAGAGTGTTTTTATAAGGGATAATTACAATACCCCTGAGGTTTTGGCTAATTACAAAAAAAATCCGAAGATGTTTCAAAATACAAAAAGCCCCCTCAAGTTTGCTTTTGTCTTAAATTTAAGGGAGTATCTATAATACTTATATAACTATCATGGGGTTTTTTGAAATATATTTTGTTTATGAAGGGGAAAAATGTAAGACATGATTAACCTCAAGGGGTTTTTTGTTGAAAAGTCTCTGTTTTCTTTGTAATTAGCCCTAACCCGAGGGAGGTTTTTGCAATTATCCCTTTCTATAATTATCCCTAAAATCTTTCTGATCTTTGGTTCTCATTTGGAAATTTTTTCTTTAGATGGGATCGCATATGAAAAAGGCCATATTTGATGAACAAACCAAAAGGGCACTAAAGAAATGGCACAAACAAGTAAAGAAAAGAAAAGAGAAAGAGAGCGTTAAATCGAAAAAACCAGGAGGATCCAATGAAGACAATTCAGTGAAGAGATCTCCGGACACTGAAGCTGCTGAAATAAGCATCAAAATGGCCGATACGCTGTCGAAAAACGTCGCGCTCCAGGAGAAAATATAGCTCCCAATGATCAACCTGGACCAAAAAAATGACTTGTTAACGAAAAAAGACTGTAAAAGTCTGTAACGATTTTAAATCGTTGTGGCAATGAGATTTCTGTAACAATTTTCATTGTTGTGGGAATGAAATTTTCAAGACTAACATGATTAAGACAACCTCAAGACAATCACAAACACAAATTCATGGCCAAACTCGAATAAAACAATCCTTAAACTCATTCGGGCATTTCATCGAACACCTAGCATATATATGGTTTACTGATTATCATGACCCAAACAGTGTTATCATATATTGGAAATATTTTGCTTAGACTTTTGTGTGAACGATTAAATGTGTTTAGACTACTTAGGAGTGAAATATGCTGATTTTATAAGATTGAATATAATATTTAGGGATAATTGCAAAAACACCCCTGAGGTTTGCGATAATTACAAAAAAACCAGACATGTTTCAAACTTACAAAGAAACCCACTAGATTTCGTTTTGTCTTAAAATTTAGGGGTGCAAATGTCATGGGGTGTTTTGAAATATTTTTGAAAATCACCGGAAAATATCTAAGACGAAATCAAACATCAAGGGTTTTTGTAATTTTCAAAGAACACTGGTTTTTTTTTATAATTAGCCCAAACCTTAGGAGTGTTTTTGTAATTATCTCTAATATTTACGGAGAGTTGATTGTAGATGAGTTGGTAAAGCATATGTAACTCAAGCTATTGACTCCAGTCAGCTAGGCTAACAGAATGTGTCAAAAGTGAGTAAAATAAGAAACGTGAAGTACTAATAATTAAATGCCAAAAAACACGAGTACCAAAAGTGAAAAGTGATCATATTTTAGGTATCAAAAGTGAAATTATCCATTTTACTTTGTTAAAGTCTCATCAGTCATTACTCGTTTTTTCAAAATCATTTATGAATTTCATATTTGCCAGTTATAGGAGAATTATTATTTAATTTGTTAGTAGATTTTAATTTTAAATTAATAAAATATCCTATTAAGTATTATCTTTTGACAAACTTTGACTTTAAAAGAATCATAAAATGGGAAAAAATTGGATTTTTGTTGGGAAAAAGGGTTTTTTTTTTTTTTAAAACGATAGAAATATATTCATAACTCAACAAAATTTACACTCGCTAACTGGCAAAAATGGCCACCTTGAACATACATACATTGATGCATGTCGAGGGAGAACTCCGCACGAGAGGTATAACCACCGTAATTCGAAGGAGCAAAACAAGAAACAACTAAAAACACAAAACTAAATAAAACTAAACACTCCAAAGGAAACTAAACCACCTCCAAAAGGAGGACTAAGACACTCCTCAAGGAGGCGCCCAACTCGAACAAATCCAGGGCGCACGAGCTACATCACGCACCGCAAGACAGTAAATTCCGACCGCCACGAGATTCGCAAATCAACCGGTAAAAACAAAGACTCAAAAAAAAAAAACAAAAAAACGAAAAAAAAAGAAAATTGCCTCTCCCTCACCCGATTAGATAAACATACATGGTTACATTTTTCTTAGTTTTTACATTTTTAACTATTTAAAATAATTCATGTTTCTGAAAATACCCAGGAGATTATTCGCCTTATTTTGAAAATTATATGGGCCAATACGCAATTTTAAAAAACGCGGGGGTTATAAAACCCTTGTAATTCCCTTTCTTACTTTCTTGAGCTCTCCCATTCCCAATTCCTAGGGTTTCTCAAAACCCTATTCCCTTCATCACTTCACTACGCTCAGACTTTTCTTCATCACCAATTCACCATGTACCTATACAGTCTAACCCTTCAACAAGCCACCGGCATACTTTGCGCCATCAACGGCAGCTTTTCCGGTGGAAAACTCCAAGAAATTGTCGTGGCCCGTGGCAAAGTCCTTGACCTCCTCCGCCCCGACGACAATGGTAAGCTCCAATCACTCCTATCTGTCGAAATATTCGGAGCTATTCGATCTTTAGCTCAGTTTCGCCTCACTGGCGCGCAGAAAGATTACATTGTTGTTGGCTCAGATTCCGGACGCATTGTTATCCTCGAATACAATAAAGAAAAGAACACGTTTGAAAAAATTCACCAGGAAACATTTGGGAAATCGGGATGCCGTAGAATTGTCCCTGGACAGTACTTGGCTGTTGACCCTAAGGGTCGAGCTGTTATGGTTGGTGCTTGCGAAAAGCAAAAGCTTGTTTATGTTTTGAATAGGGATACTGCAGCTAGGTTGACTATTTCGTCGCCTCTAGAGGCACATAAAAGCCACACGATAGTTTATTCGATTTGTGGGGTGGATTGTGGTTTTGATAACCCAATATTTGCAGCTATTGAATTGGATTATTCCGAGGCTGATCAGGATCCCACTGGCCAGGCTGCCAACGAGGCGCAGAAGCATTTGACGTTTTATGAATTGGATTTAGGTCTTAACCATGTTTCAAGGAAATGGTCTGAGCAGGTTGATAATGGTGCTAATTTGCTTGTGACTGTGCCGGGTGGTGGGGATGGACCTAGTGGTGTGCTCGTGTGTGCAGAAAATTTTGTAATATATAAGAATCAGGGGCATCCTGATGTGAGGGCGGTTATTCCGAGACGTGAGGACTTGCCAGCTGAGAGGGGGTCTTGATTGTCTCGGCTGCTATGCATAAGCAGAAAACCATGTTTTTCTTCCTTTTGCAAACTGAATATGGGGATATTTTTAGAGTGACCTTGGATCATGATAATGAGAGAGTGAAGGAGTTGAAGATTAAGTATTTTGATACTATTCCTGTGACTTCTTCATTGTGTGTGTTGAAGTCAGGGTTCCTGTTTGCAGCGTCAGAGTTTGGGAATCACGCCTTGTATCAGTTTCAGGCTATAGGTGATGATCCAGATGTAGAAGCTTCATCAGCTACGCTGATGGAAACTGAAGAAGGTTTTCAGCCTGTTTTTTTCCAGCCTAGGAAGCTGAAGAATCTAGTTAGGATTGACCAAGTTGAGAGCTTGATGCCAATCATGGATATGAAAGTGAGTAACCTTTTTGAAGAAGAAACGCCTCAGATATTTTCACTTTGTGGACGGGGTCCTCGTTCGTCTCTGCGAATATTGAGGCCAGGTTTGGCTATTAGTGAAATGGCGGTGTCACAGTTACCTGGTGTTCCAAGTGCCGTGTGGACTGTCAAAAAGAATGTCAATGATGAATTTGATGCATATATTGTTGTTTCTTTTGCAAATGCCACTCTCGTGCTTTCTATTGGTGAGACTGTTGAAGAAGTTAGTGATAGTGGATTTCTTGATACAACACCTTCTCTTGCTGTTTCTTTGATTGGGGATGACTCTCTTATGCAAGTCCATCCAAGCGGTATTAGGCATATCAGAGAAGATGGGCGTATTAATGAGTGGAGAACTCCTGGGAAGAGAACAATTGTTAAGGTTGGGTCTAATCGACTACAGGTTGTCATTGCTCTAAGTGGAGGGGAGCTTATATATTTTGAAGTTGATATGACTGGGCAGCTGATGGAGGTTGAGAAGCATGAAATGTCAGGAGATGTTGCCTGTTTGGATATTGCCCTGTCCCTGAAGGAAGACAGAGATCACGCTTCCTTGCTGTTGGATCTTATGACAACACGATCCGCATCTTATCTCTGGATCCCGATGATTGTATGCAGATTCTAAGTCTGCAAAGTGTTTCATCTCCTCCAGAGTCTCTCCTCTTTCTTGAAGTTCAGGCTTCTATTGGAGGAGAGGATGGAGCTGATCACCCTGCTAGCCTCTTTCTAAATGCTGGTCTACAGAATGGAGTTTTATTCAGGACAGTAGTGGATATGGTGACTGGCCAGCTTTCAGATGCCCGCTCTCGATTCTTAGGACTCAGAGCACCAAAACTCTTTTCCATTATTGTGAGAGGACGGAGAGCTATGCTTTGCTTGTCAAGTAGACCTTGGCTCGGTTATATACACCAAGGACACTTCCTCCTGACCCCTCTGTCATACGAGACTCTTGAATATGCTGCTTCATTTTCATCAGATCAGTGTGCAGAAGGTGTTGTTGCTGTAGCTGGGGATGCTTTGAGGGTTTTCACCATTGAGAGACTGGGAGAATCATTTAATGAAACTGCCATACCTTTGAGGTATACCCCAAGAAAGTTTGTAATTCAGCCCAAACGGAAGCTGTTGGTAACAATTGAGAGTGACCAGGGGCGTTCACTGCAGAAGAGCGTGAAGCTGCGAAAAAGGAGTCATTTGAGGCAGCTGGAATGGGGGAAAATGGAAACGCGGATCAGGTGGAGAATGGTGATGATGAGGAGAGCACTGATCCGCATTCCGATGAGCAGTATGGTTACCCAAAGGCAGAGTCTGGTAAGTGGGTTTCTTGCATCAGAGTTCTGGATCCAAGGACAACACAAACGACCTGTTTACTTGAGCTTCAGGACAATGAAGCTGCATTCAGCATGTGCACAGTGAATTTCCATGATAAGGAGTATGGAACTCTTTTAGCAGTGGGTACTGCAAAGGGCCTACAGTTTTGGCCCAAAAGATCCTTTGAGGCTGGATTTATTCATATATATAGGTTTAAGGAAGAGGGGAAGGTCCTTGAACTTTTGCACAAGACACAAGTGGAAGGTGTTCCTCTCGCATTGTGCCAGTTCCAAGGCAGACTGCTGGCTGGGATAGGATCCATACTTAGATTATATGATTTGGGAAAAAGGAGATTGCTCAGGAAGTGTGAGAATAAGTTGTTTCCTAACTCTATCACATCTATTCAGACTTACCGTGATCGAATTTACGTTGGTGACATGCAAGAGGTATGTTCTCTAAGCATCTAGCGTATTATTTATGTTATTAGTAATGGTTTTAGCACTTTTTCCTTTTTCATTTTTTATATATGTTGACATGATTTAATGCTTTTTTACATTGATTTGGACTGTCATGAAATAATGGAATTTGAGAATGAAGTATGTTGGAAACAGTTAATTTGTTTGCATATGTTGACATGATTTGAAGTTCTAGAAACTTTCCTTTTGGGTATGAAATGTTGGGTGCAACTACTTATGTGTTACAGAGTGTGCTGTCCAAACATTGGAAGTAAACTAAGTATCGAGAAGTTTTTGTGGAGACATTAACCTACCAACTAAAGACCTGAGAAGTGTTATGCTGATGGCCATTTGGTTTACCTGATGTTGCATGGTGTTTGGTGAGAATGCCACCTGTATAGACAAAAAAATTTGATTTTAGAATTTCTGGTTTGTTAAAGAAGCTTTTGGTTCTACCCAATTTGCCATAAGATGCTCAAACAATTAATTTTTCTCTATCCAATGGAAGCCCCTATCTACAGGAATAACTAGGATAGTACCTGTAAAGTTGTTATAACGGATGAGGAAGTTGTTAGCAAAGTAACTGCAAAACTCTTCAGTTGTATAATATGATTGTAGAAATGATATACTGATCTATGTTATATTATCCACGGTGTTGTCTTTTAATCAGATTGTTCAAAATATAAGAGCTTTACCTAGGAAGTTGGTGATTCCAAATGTAGTGTGCAATGTTTTAACATCAGCTGATATTACTTCTATGGAGTTTTGCAATCTATTATTCTAACAGTTATGTAAACTGGCTTTGTTTATTTGGCACAGTCGTTTCACTATTGCAAGTACAGACGTGATGAAAATCAGCTCTACATATTTGCGGACGACACTGTTCCAAGATGGCTTACTGCAGCACACCACGTAGATTTTGACACCATGGCAGGTGCAGACAAGTTTGGAAATGTTTACTTTGTGCGGTTACCACAGGATGTATCAGATGAGATTGAAGAAGATCCAACTGGTGGTAAGATAAAGTGGGAGCAAGGGAAGCTGAATGGGGCCCCCAACAAAGTAGAGGAGATAGTCCAATTCCACGTTGGTGATGTCGTCACTTGCTTGAACAAGGCATCTCTGATTCCAGGCGGTGGAGAGTGCATTATCTACGGGACTGTAATGGGAAGTTTGGGGCATTTCTTCCCTTCACATCACGTGATGATGTTGACTTTTTCTCTCATTTGGAGATGCACATGCGGCAGGAGCACCCACCTTTGTGTGGTAGAGACCACATGGCCTACAGATCGTCCTACTTCCCGGTGAAGGTGAGTAACACATTGGTTCATTCATATTTGACATAATCAGGATAATTGTTGCTTGTTCATTATTGAGAATCATGGATAATTAGTTTAATGCATTGAATGCTGATATTCATATCTGCCCATTGTTATTACTTATTTGTTACTTAATACACACTTTCTTTGTTGGGTTTTTCGGGGTGCTGGCGGGAGAAGGGCTTTTGTTATTAAATACAGGAAATAAAGCGGGAGAAGCACTATGGAAACTGATTCTGATTGACTATGTTGCCAACATACCTTGAAGTTCCATTTTTTTAGGCTAGGCTGGTGTTTTGCTAGACTAGAGCAGGACTATGATTCAAGTGAGCCACATTGGTCATGCCATGTGCGGTGGCTCATTTCTGGATCTTGTCTACTCCCCATTGTGCTATTTTTCAATTCAGGTGTGGGGGTGGATCACGTTAGGCTTTAGGAAAACATTATTATTTGTATCCACCAATGCAAAATTTGAATATGCAGCTTTAATGAATCTCGACTTTCACCACAATTACTAAATTAAAAATATCTGAAGTTGAGTTGCTTATCATGGTGGATGCAACCTCTAAAGTTTCTTTTTTTTTTTTTTTGTTTTTTGGCTTACCTCTTCCTTTGTCTCTTTCCCAAGTAAGCTGTCTCAATGGCTGATGAAGCTTTGCAAAATATTGCAGGATGTCATTGACGGAGATTTGTGCGAACAGTTCCCAACTTTACCTATGGACATGCAACGTAAAATTGCGGATGAGCTGGATAGAACTCCAGGGGAGATTTTGAAAAACTTGAGGAAATAAGGAATAAAATAATTTGAGGTAAAGCTCTGTTCAATGGAAAAATCTGCAAAACCTTAGAATTTCTATATCTTTGGCTTTATTTATTATTTGTAAATGCCTTGTCTTCTTCTTGTTATTGGGTTAGAATTTTTTTTTTTTGTGTGTTCACCTTGTCTAACAGTATAAATAGTTCGCTGTCAGCTTTCTGTCCTCTTTCTGCATGACATTTAGTTGAAATATCATTTGATATAGGTTATATCAGACTTGTGCTTCTGTTCATTGATCTGAAACGGTCTGCAGAAAAGCTTTATAGCCTACCATGGCTTATGTGAACCAATCAGATAATTAAGATGTATTAAGAGGGTGTTTGGCTGAGCTTATTTAAAAGATCTTGTCTGGTCCTACATCTTATAAGATGTTTTTAGAGTTTATAAGATATTATATCTTATTTTGAAAATAAGTTGTTGAAGTGTTTGGATAAGAATAAGATGATATCTTATAAGATGTTAGTCATGACAATTTTGTAATTAAAATGGTCAAAATCGAAGGAGGTTGTTACAATAAGATCTTATTTTGAAGATAAGTTGGGGTCCGTCACCTCCACCTCTTTTTAAAATAGCTTATAAGCTCCTCACATTTCATTTTGGAAGTTTATGACATCCTCTTTTATTAAAAATACCAAACAGTTTTAAGGAGCTTATAAGCTCTTCTGTTTTTGCATGACATTTAGTTGAAATATCATTTGATACAGTTAATATCAGACTTGTGTTTCTGTTCACTGATCTGATATTCTGATACGGTATGCGGGAAAAATTACAGCCTTATGTGAACCAATCAGATACGGAAGACATATTTAGTATAACTGAACTAAGTTAACAGTTGAAGAAAGATTTAAATGAATGCTTCAGATGAGTTTGAGAAGAGCAAAACCTGGCAGCGTAACGTAGATGCCCACCTCTGTTGAGATTGCTGTACTAGTCTTAGAAGCTGAAATGCCTTCTATGTTCCTATCTGTGTGTGTGTGTGTTTGTTTTTAAGGGTTGAGATATTTGTGGTGTTTATAGTTGATTCATCTTTCTTTAATTTACGATATATCTCGATATTAATCTACCACTAAAGAGAATTGGAGTTGTCTTTATGACAATCGTGGTGGGATATACATTGCTGATTGGATTTTATGTGCACAGGTATTTGCTTGGGCGTTTTCATTCCAAGTAGGCGAGTTGGGTGCCAATCTTTATAGTCGAACAGCTCGTTAAATGATCATCACATCACGTTCGTAAAAATCTTGTTCGATGGTGAGTGCCACTAAGACCATATATCCTTGGCTCAAATGGATGTGTTGAAAAGAGACCATTGTGTGAACGAGGAAAATGAAGTGAATTTTGTTTCTCCCAAGTTGCTGCTCCTAACTTAGCTTATGTTGTAATTATATTGCGTGACAGATTTTATGTATCTTTGCTTTACTGTAAACTTAATGTAGGATTGCTCTGTCTGTTTATGGTTCTAAACTTACTTTTTCTCCTCATAACTTTCAGAAATATGATTTTTGTCCAACAGAAAACTCCAATATCATATTCTGGCATATGTGGTGATGAGCATAATTTTCTAGCCTTACAAAAGATTTCAGTTATTTTTCAAAATTACAAATATCTATTTATGGTATTGCAAACACTCTTGAGGGTTTTTGTAATTTTTAATATATATTTACCTTACGAGGGTGTAATTTGCAAAATTGAAACAAATTCCAAGGGGGAATTGTAATTTTCAAAGATAGTTGAATTATGCTAAACCTCCCCTTATCTCCTTTTGATTTTCCAATTAGATATGCACCTTTATAGATATGAAGCCTAAGTGTCGGTTTAGTTCATGCTATTCTAAGGGTATATTGAGTTACTCATATCTTGACATGTGTCCCATGTTCCAAATTACTTTTCTTCTTTGTTTTTGGAATCTTACAAAACATAGGACATGGGACACGTATCAAGATCCACAAGACTTAGGTACTATCCTTAGTAGCATAAATAAGACCCTATTAACCAGGTGGCTTAATGCACCCCGCCACCACAAACATCATGATTGTGGGATGGAGGTCAAATCCCCGCTCCATCAAATTATTTGTGGGGTGGAGGTTAGGAGTTCATATCCCTTCTCCATCAAATTGCTCCCTATGAGGCATATGCGTCTTGATGAAGATTTGGTGGGAACTCATACTTGAATAGCATCCATGTGGGTTCGATTCGGGAGAGATTGTTATTAGTAGATTGGGGGTCGAACATAATTGTTCTCTTTACCGGGAGGATCTCGGTTGTACGTCGCCAGACCCCGCCGAACACCTGGGCCATGTGCGTGCACATCCCGCGGTTTTACCTTCAAGCGGCAAGAACAATGAGGAGCGGAGTCATGTTGTCCTCAAAAGATAGTCAGTGTAAAGTTGAAGGTTCTGAGTTATAAAAAAAAAAAAAAAAAAGACCCTATTTTTTTATTAAATATTTAAATCATGTCCATGCAATTAGAGATGTCAAATGTCCCTAGCCCTGTCGAAGGGCCACGTGGAAATTTGGGTCAGGTTGCTTTGAAAAATTCCGCAAGTTTGTTATTTTTGAGGGTCAATTAGCCCAATCCATTTAAAAATACTGCTTGAAACGACTTCGGTAATTTCAGGCCAAACTGAGTCGACTCTTTTCGAGCTTACGAAATTATATTAAAGTCCGATCCTATCATCGGGCCGGTTGGGACGGGCTAACTGATAATATCTTCTAGGGCATAACACTTGCAAGATAAAGCCAAGAAATTTGGGAAATAGAAAACACGGACATAGGGCATGAATGCTGACTATGTCTAATGGATAAGATAATGACAGAAAGAGATAAGTCTGGAGAAAGGGGCTCAAGTTTCTGAAAAGTATGTAGACTGTACGGATCATAAATCAATTTTGTGTTTTATTATGGTTATTTTTTTTGTTTTATTTATTTGCTCTTTCCGTCTGTTATGGATCTTTAATGGAAATAGAATCTATATAAAAATAAACTAAATTAAAGAAAAGTAATTTGAAATACAAAACAAGAAAAGTGTTTAATTGAGGGCATTTGATTTGTGCTACCCATTGGTTGTCATAAATGTGACATTATTACATTTTACCCTCAAATTTTTAGAGTTTACCACCTAAATTTTTTCCATTTGCACTTGACTCTTTGAAGTCCATGAATTTTGCAGTGTGCCACATAGTGGCCACCATCGGTAGATAGAAGTTTAAACGCAGCTGAATCGAAATGAAATAACACAGATTGTTTGAAGGCTTGTTTGAATTTTAATCGAGCTTTAAAAATTGTGTTTGAGCTTGTTTGATTATTAATCGAATCGAGCTCGAACGAGCTTTTTGTCGCTTTAACACAAATCGAGCTCGAGTAGCTTGATATTTTTATACATATTTTATTCCTTTTTACTAATCGAGTCAAGCTCGAGCGAGCTTTAAATCTTATCGAACGGAAAAATATGTTCAAGCTTGATTCGTTACTTTAGCGAACCGAGCTCAAACAAGATTTTAGCGATCGATCTCGAATCGAAAGTAGCTTGGTTCGTTTTTCAAAGACTATCGGTAGAATATTCTCGAAATAATCAATCTTGTGCTTTGCACGTGAGGACAAAATAGTCTTTGTTTCAAATATTTACTAAAGATGTTACATTTTCCCATCTAAATTTTGTCCCGAACTTTCGTGGTTTCACTTTGCCATATTTCGATTTTGCAGTGTGTCACATAGTCTTTGAACTTTGCGTGGTTTCACTTTGTCATCAATCATGCCCCTTATTTGTTAAGTACGATATTTTTATTATAGATAATTTGTTCGATCTGATTTTGTGTAGTATGTGATTTTATTTCAAATAATTAATATAAAAACACTTTAGTACCATAGTATTACCGATTCTCAAATTAATAAGAAAAAAAGAAAAATATTAGTGGTGCATTTCACGCGTCATATATCAATTTTCTTAGGTTGATATATCAATATCCACTTTCATTTTTCCCAATTGAATATGACAATACGATATAATGTGAAGTTAACATAAATACTAGTGGCTTGGTTGCTCATTGTTTTCTATATTTTTCACGTGCTTAATGCTTCTTTTATTTCAAAGGTCGGTGAACGGATAAAGTATAAATCCCCACCTTAAAATTAAGACATAAAAATGTATGTTTTTCTAATTACCAAATGGTTGTTAAAAAAACTAATTGAATGTCACCACCTAGTATTTGGGAAAAGAAAAAGTTGAACCCCATCCCTAAAGCCCCACGCCCGCCCTTATTAGAATTTCGTGGAGAAAGTAAATCGTGGGATATGATCAATGAACTAGATCTGGTGGTGAGTCACCACACAAGAATCATCCCCCAACATGTTACCATGCGGATTTGAACCCCCATATTACGGGCAAGGACGGATCCATCAATTTTTTTACGAGGAGGGCACAAAATAAGGCGAAAACTTGTATAAGACGGTCAGTGTGCAACGGAGAAAAAATTAATACTTTTATGTATAAAAAATAATATTTTTAGGGTACAAGTAATACTATGTCTGAATATACTATTTTAGTTATATAGACAATCGATTAGTTATTACACTAAAAATATCATTACTTACATTAAGAAATATTGCTTTTGTTTCTGTTAGGTGCGACCATCTCACAAGAAACCTACTCATAAAACAAATACGATAATAAACTACATTAAAAATAAAATAGGTACAATTATAAATTACATACAAAAAGTTAATATGAACATGATTAGTTATATTATCCTAATTAATATATTTTAAAAATAAAAAATGAAAAATTTTAAAAAAAATTATGTAGTGGAGGTTGTGCATCCGTCTATGATTACGGATTCCAACAAAACGAATATCACATTAATTAGGTCTTTTGCACCATTGAGTTATGTCCCCGACACTACCAATTACCAAATGGTTGTTAAAAAAAACTAATTGAATGTTTTTTTAAATAAGTTGGGAATACTGGTTGGAGGGGATGAGCTAAATTTCAAAGAAACTGAAAGATACATAGTTCGAACCCTAATTAATACTCTTATAAAAGATGAGTGATACCACTTGAGCTACAAGCTAGTGATGAAAAACTCATTGAATGTAACCACCTAATATGTGGGGAAAACAAAATTTGAACCCCATCCCTAGGGCCACCTCTGTCTCACTTAGAGTTTCGTGGAGGAAGTGAATCGCGTGATATATATGCATAAACGAGCTAGAGTCCTGACTGGTGAGTCACCACACAAGAAATCATATATCTTCCAACCTGTTACCAGACATATTCGAATTCCCCATATTGCAGGTGCCAGTGAAGCAGACATGAGATTACTCGGGTCTTTTGCACCATTGAGCTATGCCCTAGGCACCACCTAGTATGTGAAGACTTCAATTTTTTTTGTAGGCACACATCAATCCCCTTTTAAGTGTTTTCATTGCAGTGTCAACCTTCCTACTTTTCATGGAAAATGGATGAATTGATAAGAAACCCAAAAAGGGAAAAAGAGAGGCCAAATTGGCTTGAATCAGATCTTTATTTTATTGAAATAAACTCTCCTAAGTTATTTGCAATCTTATTAATTTTTGTATATAATAGCTGGTTGTCCCACTTTGTTTTGTATATTCGGTTTCTTCTTTATGTGGTAGGCTGTGGTCATGTAAGGTAAGTGACAATCAATTTTGGATTACATTGATCTTTCACAAATATGAGTTGATTAAAAGTTAAAAGTTCCCTAGAAAAGTTGGTTACTTTTTGGTTTTTATTACTATAGTAACAAATTAACACTTTTAATGCCTAATCATACTTTCGGGTAGTCTAAGTAGAGATGTACCCAACTGATTGCATTACTCTTGGATCCACATCACGTGGACTGTTTTAACGGTGATACACTCAGTTGAGTACGTGTACACTTAGATGGCTAAGAATAAACTCACTTATATAGAGATTAAGGCCATAAATTCTCACTTGAACCAATATCTTTAAACTCAGACCAGACAAACTTGGGCAAATAAATTCGGTCTGAGTTTAAAAGCATTGGCTTGAACTTTATGTTGCAATTTTGTACTATATGTTGTATTGCATCACATAATACTATCAATTTTTGATATATACAATCCAAAATGCAAATAATAAAATTACACTATTACAGTAAGAAAACCAAGCATTCTTTGGGTCTTTAAATCCAACTTCTACTAAAGTTATCAGTATAATTTCGTATTAATTTTATATAAAGTCTTTTGGATATAATTAATCCTTAATACTTTTTTTTATAATTATTTCTTATACTTAAATAGTCCTGAAAATAGTTTTACGATACCTGATATATTTAAATTTAATCGTTGCACAAAGAAAGTATATGTGAAACATAATAAGGTTAGGCATCACTACTCGAAATATCATGAATTTTGTCTAACTAAAAGTCATTTCTCATAAAGATGAAATTAATTTGATCCCAAATTTCTTGTGCCTAGGGTGCATCTATTGCATTGGAAAACAAGAAAAGTGGATATTGTTGAACTACTTGTAGGAATGATAATGGGACTGATTTGGTAGGGTTTCATTCAATTTGAGACCCGACGTCAGGAAAAGTAAACTTGACATGACATGACCCGACACATCTCGATAGAGGACCCGATGCCACACCCAAAGTCTGGCGGGTTAAATCCGCTACTTCGATTTTTATTTTATTTGTATTCATTTATATCCAGAAAAAATAGTTGTTCGCATATTTAAAAATAACAAACTTAATTGCAATATCAATAAAATATATAATACACATTGATGGGGAGGGATACATCCCACATTGATTGAGCATGCAGGTGAATTGTAGCTTATAAGTAAGTGCTAAGCCCCTTTCTTACATAGGCTGATGCAAGCCACCCTGTGCCACATCATTTACATCGTCTATGGGAATCTCCCCCAATTTTAGTTGTTTTAGGGAGTGCATCCCATATCGATTGAGATGTGGGTGGTATGTGGCTTATATCCCCAACACACAAGAGAACGTACATGCACGAGCCACCTCACCACATCACACAATGAAATTCATATATTATTATATCAAATTAAAAGAACAATATGAATTATAAAAGAGCAAGTCTATTGAGACGGTCTCACGGATCTAAATCCGTGAGACGGACTCTTGGGGCTCCGTTTGAGAACATGAACCATGAAAATAAATTTAAAAATAATAATGAACCATGAAAAAACAAAAATAAACCCTAAAAACATGAACCATGAAAAATAAACCCGAAAAACAAAAATAAACCCAAAAATAAAAAATAAACCCTAAAAAAACTAAAAATCCTAAAAACCCAAACCAATTAAAAATAAACTCAAGAAACAAAATAAACCTTAAAAAACAAATATAAACCCTAAGAAAAATAAAATCGAAAAAAAAAAAAAACCTTTAAAACTTTGTGTGAGGGCTCTGTCTCACGGATTATCCGTGAGACCGTCTCACGCAAGTTTTTACCATTATAAAATACTCTAGTATGAGAAAATCTATATTTGGATATACAACTATCAATTTTAAGAAACACAAAAGCTAAAATATCGTTTATTAAGTGGCAAAATCAAAATTAAAAAATATAAATAGTCGGATTTGGTTTAGACAGTCTATTAGGAGTTAGGATCCATTACATGCCTCGAGCACCACTTTAAAAATATAGACCCGAGATCCTGTTTCAAGACCCGTTTGGTCGGGTTTAAACTCGCCCAAAGATAGATCCGAGCTTGAACCCTTACTATCACATTTTCGAAAAGCTTTCATAAACACCCCAATAAATTGCCCTATTTACAAAAAAAAAAAAAAAAAAAGGCATTGAAAATGTCAGTTAAACAGTTACTTTTCTAACTAATCCTCCCATTTATAAGTTACATCGACACCATAAACACGATTCCGCCCCCACAGCTTAAGCTCACACATAAACCACACAATTTTCTCTCTCTACATGACTGCCCGCTCACGCCTCCTCGGCGGCGCAACCTCGCCGCCGCCACTCCAATCGACGTCCTCGCCGCCGGCTGTCGAGTCTCTCGACTCCGATTTCGTAGTGATCCTCGCCGCTCTCCTCTGCGCCCTAATCTGCGTGCTCGGACTCGCCGTCGTCGCGCGCTGCGCCTGGATCCGCCGCATCGTCGGCAGAGACTCGACCGATCTCCCTTCCTCCGCCGCGTCCCCGCCGCCGGCCGCCAACAAAGGACTGAAGAAGAAGGTACTGAAATCGCTGCCGAAGCTGACGTACGGCGAATTAGACGGCGAACAGGCCGCGAAATTCTCCGATTGCGCCATCTGTCTGGCGGATTTCGCCGCCGGAGAGGAGATTCGAGTTTTGCCTCAGTGCGGCCATGGATTCCACGTGGTGTGCATTGACACGTGGTTAGGATGTCACTCGTCGTGTCCGTCGTGCCGCCAGATTTTGGAGGTGGCGCGGTGTCAGAAGTGCGGCCGATTGCCGACAACCACCTGCTCAGCCGCCGGAGCACAGCCGGAGGCACGAGATAACCGTGTGAATAGGTTTTTGCCTTAATTAATTAGTTTAATTGCTGAATTAATTTCGTAGTATGGATTCAATTACAGAGGAATTAGGTTAGAACTTAGGGGATCGGTTTTTAATTTTGTACAAATGTTAGGGTGAAGTTTCTAAATTCAGAAAATTCAACTTACATTTATCAATACAAAATTTCCAAAAGTTCCACTTGCTGAAATGTTGTCTTATCAACACTCAAATTTACCGATATATAATTTCCCTCAAAAAAAAATTACCGATATATAATTTCAGGGCTGAAAAAACGAGGCAATCTACTCAATATGGATTCAAGATCGATCATTCATTTGAGCTCGATTCAATAAAGCATAACAAACTAAGTTAAAACACATTTTTTCTAAGTAAAGTTTGGTTGAACCACTCAATTAAGAAAAATAAAAGAAATATAAAAAATATCGTGTTTGGGTCGACTACGACTCAATTAGTAAAAAATAAAAGAAATATAGAAAAATATCGTGTTTGGGTCACTAACGCTCGTTTAGAAGCTCTATTCAATTAATAATTAAACCAAGCTAAAATAGTATAAAAAATACTATGTTATCTTTCGACTCAACTCATTTTCGCCATAGATAAATTTCAAATAGAAATGCGTTGAGAAAGGGCAGATGTATAGAACCTTTCAACGAGATAATGCTTTTTCAACTCTCTCAAAATGGAATCTATTCCAAACATATATGCCATGGTTCCTTACTTCGACAGGGTACAAATATTGTCCTTGCATTGATAAGTCATAGCATTCTTGAGATTTATTATTATTTAGATTTTAGTCCTGAGTTTTGGACTTAATTAACTTTTAGCTGTACTCTAACATTAATCATTGGTAGAGAATTGTCAATTTTGTTCTACCCAATTTTTCAGCTCGATAATATAATAAAATCCAGTGTGTGTATATGTTTCACACTTTTTATTCAACTTTTAGTTAGTTTTGTTGTGTAGTGGCTTGCTCCCTAGTGACAGTTTTTGACTTATTATTCCACCACATGACACCACCACACATGAGATTTCTATTGTCTATGATATTTTACAGGCAAAAAGGACTCTCACGCGGGTCTAAATTTGTGAGACGGATCCATACCCAAAATCCGCTAACATTTTTTCTAAAATTTTTTAGGCGATGTCATTTTTGTATATTAGGAGGCGAAATATCACTATTAGCGTGCGATGACTTTTTTGTAATATTAGTGCAACGGAATAATATCTCTAAGGATGGTGTCATTTTTTGTAATATCATGTGATGGTAAGGTATCACTTTAGACTCGAAAAATATAACTTTTTAATAATATATATATATATATATATATATATTATATTTTACTCCAAAAAGTATTCATTTTCAAAGTAGGTGACAATTTTGTATTAGTAGACATCGACACATTACCACTTTAGATTCGAAATGGATAATTTTTTTATTAAAAATTATTACATTTATTTTGAAAAGTATACGTTTTCAAAGTAATAAACCTAATAATTTACTTGCAAAGTAATATACAACCTTTTTAATAATATAACTTTTTATTCAAATAAAGATCATTTTTACTATATAAGGTACATTTTTCACTTTTTATTAGAAAAATACCATTTTTACTCTACTGACCCAATGATAGAGTCCAGTCAAGCTGTGATTTTGTAAGCTTGAAAGTGTCGGGCCTATCTTGCCCGGGCCATCAAGCCCGAAATGTCGGACTGGCCCCCGATCAGCCCGACTTTTTATATGCATTTTTATGGATTGGATTGGGCATATGACTCAAAAATGGATGCTCGAAGGAAATTTGGTTCAGCCTGATTCGACGCCATTTTTATTTGACACGGTGGGCTAGCACCGGCTCAGCCCGATCCATCCCATTTGATAACTCTAAGGAAGAGAAAAAGAAGGAAGGAGTGAGAGAGAACAACGAACAACTGTAAAAATTCTGGATTTTTTTCCGGGTTTGGTACCGGATCCTGATATTGGATCCTAAACTTGGCCTTCGTCTTACGTATTATGATTCATAAGACGATTTTATAAGACCATCTTGATAGTTTGACTACTTTGACGTAGAATTTGCACTACTTTAGTGCAAAATCGACAATCCTTCTCCAACAGTTTGACTACTTTCTCGCACTAAAAAAAAATTCTATAAGATTTTTTTATTCATTTAATAAATATTGATTTTTATTACACTATAGTTGATAAAATTATTAAATAAGCAATTTTAAATAATATAATATTTATTAAATATTTTATTATTAAAATTAAACAAATTCAAAAATATTAATTTTAATGAAATTAATGCAAAATTAAATAACAATTCATAAAATTATATATTATATTATTTAAAAAAATCACTTATAACAAAATTAATTTGATATTATTTCTATAAACAACCGAAATAAAAAAATAATATAATATTGTAAATTAATAATAATATTCAAACTTAACAAGAAATAAATTTAAACAAAAAAAAAGAAAAAGAATATAGCATGAAGAGTGCGGGCGCCATTTCTCGGCGCCGCACCGTACAAAAACTAAAATAGCTCTCCTAAATGGCGCATTTTGGGGAAGTGTATAGCGTTGGGCGCTATTATAGCTCTCTGCTAGAGAAGCCCTAAGAAACTTATTCTATTTTATATGATATTTTAGTTCGTCAAGTGAACGTCGTGTGTGTAAGTTGATGTCATGCATTCACTTAATGTATTTAACACCAAATAAAAATACCATAAAATAAGAGATATGAATTACATATCGATGCCAATTAGTAAAATATGAAATTCCTTGAAAAAATAAAAGAAGAAATAGACAAAAACTGAAAATGCAATTGATAAATATTCTAGATTTATAAGGAGCAAAATTACTTTATTACCCTCGTGATAATATTAGAAGAGTTGGTGGTATAAAATTCTTGTTAATTAAATCACCAAAGTATTTTGGAATATAAAGAGCAGTTGTGGCGATTTCGTATTAGCCTAGCAATAAAGTAGAGATTAAATCATAACCATAAAAAGGAAATTTCACTAATAAAGAGTACTTGAAATGATATAATATTCCCTGTCAACTTAATAATAATTGTAGAAGAGATATATATGGGACCGAGTCAAAAAAATATGAGAATTGTTCTTTTATCGAAAAATAGTAAATAATAATGTGTTTTTAATTCTTAGAGGCGTAATTTCGACTTTTAATAGTATTGTATATATAATTCCTACTAATTAAAAATTTTATGAATTTAGAAACTCTGTCCCTAATTATTCCGTCCCTAGAAGGTACTTAAGACCAAACTTTTCTATAGTCACAATTATCAAAAACTACTTTGAACTTTTAATTAAGGTGGCTATTCGTGTTATTGAGTCGTCTTCGTTTTTAGTTTTAGGATCAAATTCGGGCAATATTGAAAAAGTGTGCTAAGCGATCGCTAAGCGGTGAGATCGTGGCCTAGCGCTGGCGGGATTAGCAGGACCGGGCGAGATTAAGTGGGCCTAGTCGGAAAAAAAAATTATAGCGGACAAGAGGACCTAGTGTCTATGCGGATATGTTTAAAATATATGAACTAAAATATAAGATAGGTACGTACATCATGTCGATTCATGTTTTTCGTATTTGGATTCGGGTTTCTCTCATCGTTGGTCGAGTCCATCACCCCTACTTATAATATTATATATAACTAGGGACGATTAATTCCGTGTGAGCTTGGTAATAGTAGGCTTGGTAGAAGACACTAGAATTTAATTTCTTCTTAAATCACAATCAAGAAAATAATATTAATGGGAGTTAGTTAGAATAAAACGATCGCTTTCATGTATCTACTACTAGTCCAATTTAGGAGAAAAGGACACATCTTCCTCTTTTGTTAGGTATTATTTAATTATGGAGACATGGACATCTTCATATATACCTTGTTAGGCTTAATTTTTTTTTTATTATTTAAGCTTGATTGATGGCATGATGGTTTCGTTGTTATTAGGCGACTAAAATTTGGTAATGATGATCTAAGATTGAAATTTAAATTATAATTTTGATTGTTAATATAGAATATTGATGTGGTATCATGAACTGATCGAGTTGGTATTGATAGTACCTGGGATGGAGTTTAAAATGAAGTTTAGTGGGGCGGAATTTTTTTTTCTTAAATCCAGTGGATAAAGAGTTTTTTTTTTTTGATGGGCGAAATTTTAAAATTTAATAATTTTATATAAAAAAATTATATAAATTATTTAAAAAAATCGAAGTTGAGGGGGGGGTAGCGCCACGGCAAAGACCGCTCCGTCTATGGCATATTCTTGTTGAATTCAATTTTTGAGTATGTCAATATTTGCAAAAAGTATTAGGGGTGTTGAGATTTGACCAGACAAAAACTATCTGAAGCTCAAGTCAATTTCATAAGTAACTACGAATAAACCAGAAATTAAAATTTGAAAGTTGATAATTGCATAATGCATGAATTGCGTCCTTTTCAACAATGAAAATTGAGAGTAGTTATAGACAAATAGGTGGATTTTCATGAATTTTTCGGCTTTAGGGTCTCAATGGGCTTAATTTATGTTTCATTAACCCAAATTGATAATAATTGATTGTCATATAGTTAACCTTTGAGGTCTTGTGCCTCTTTTGTGGGCATATGACTCACGATTTGCATAATTTTCTTGGACTTTGTCTATTAGACTTATCTCGAGTTATATACGACTCATCAAATATAATTAGATATTGTCATTATAATACTACTAACCAAGGACGAAGCCCGAAATAAATTTGGTGTGGGGAATACACAAAAATGAGATGTATAGATGCACAAAAATCATATAAATTATAATTAATTTTTTAAAAATATTCTAGTGTTTTTCTTTTTTATTTTAAGAAAAGATGGGGTCCCGCCTGAGAATGCCCCCTTCCTCCGCCCTTGCCACTAACACAATTCAATATTCATATATGCCATAAACGGCATGTAAACATATTGCATGAAATGCATGGGAATTTTGGTGATCCATGCCATAAGTCGTGCGCATGAATCAAAGCACAATTACAATAAATACTGATTTTTTTTTCCCAAAGGGTAGCAATAAGAATCATGCATATTGGCATATATATATATATATATATATATAATACTACTAATGGTTCAAGAAGCCTCTTTGGTTATAATAATAATAATAACCTCTTTTTTAAACGAAAAATAATTTTATTAATTAATTAAAACTAACAACACATCGATAGAAGACAAAAACAAATCTGTTAATTAAAAACCGTAAAAGACGGAACTATAAAAAGATTCATAGCATCTTAGTTAATAACACAAATCGCCTTAAACCCTACAACTTTGAAAATTTATAGTGCCTAAAACACTTACAATTCCAAATTTGCAATTGTAACATATTGAAGACACGATCGATCTATCTCGATCGGATCGAAAACTTGTTGCAAATAATAATAGTTGGTAAACCACAAAAAGTAACTACTCAATATATATTTTTTGGAACATGTAATGTGGAGGATAATATTAAATAAAAGTGGTAAATGTCACATTGAAACAACCACCAACTTTTCATCTACTAATAAAAAGTTCCCAACTTCTAACCTATATTAGGATAACGTTAGCCCAACCTAATGGTAAATTGCAATAATTTTATTATGGACACCATTTTTATTCTCTTTTAATGGCAGCCGTTGAACCAATTCAACCACCCAAGATGGAGGGCCCTCCTTATAAGTTCCACTACCACCCCCACTAAAAACGAATTGAAAAGTTCATTAGTGTTGACATTAGGAAAAAAGATATATTATTATATTTAGAGAAATTTTTTGAATTTTCTTTTTATATTTAAAGTCTTTTGATGCAATCATATCATATATTATACACATAAATACCATAATTTATTGATTGTGGGGTGGTCAACAATTCCACACAATCCCAAGGAATTTTTTCTTTATATAATTTTGTGCCAAGTAGTTTTTTAATTATAATTTATTGAAAAATTGAGACTATATTATATTGAAGCTATCATAAATATAAGTTTTGCATGTGATTGAAAATAATGAACAATTCATGTTAGGGATGACAATTTTGACCCGACCCACACACAATCACTCGTGACCCATGGAGGGACTGAACGGGCCTAGATATCACTTCCACTTTGCCATTTCTTTAATATATTTCAATACAAGAAAAACGGGTTTACCTACATATTCTCAGTAGGTAGATATTAAGAAAATTGTACAATGTATGTAAAATCATTATAGGTAAAATATTACTTACATGATCTAAAATTGTTGGTATATACCTACGAGAAAAATATGTCAAGAAATTGAAAAACTATCAAGTAATAATCTTCGGTATAATTTGGGGAATATAATAGTTTTTATTCTCAGGTGATCGAGAAATTTAGTGACAAAATTATTTTTGTCTCAAAGAAACTAGAATTTTTCTTATAGTGTTTATTTTGCATATATAATATATATATTATAATATAATTGTCATCCCTAATTCATCTTCGATAACGCCAAAAAAAACATATGCTTTACATAAATTACACGCAAATTACAAGTTTTCATGTTACAAAATACCGACACCTACCTCTCTAATTCTCTATTACCAAATGAAATAAAATAAAAATAAAATTTGTCACGCTCTTGATAAACTTTAGTGAACAATCAATATATTTGTTGAATTAATTCAAATTGGTCAAATCAAATGTCCATGAGTGATAAAAAGAACGAGTTAGGCTTCATGCTATTACTATATAGATCTTATCCCTTGATCAGATAGTGTTCGGCAATGATTATTTAAGAGATTTTATAAACTTCTATATCTTATAAGTAGGGGTGGGCATCAGGTCGGGTAGTCGGGTATTCGGGTAGTCGGGTCGGGACCGAAAATTTCGGGTGGGGGTTTGGGGTACCCGAACCCTACCCGAAAAAATCGGGTACCCGAACATTCGGGTACCCGAAAAAATCGGGTACCCGCGGGTACTAATTTTCGGGTTTTGTTTTTTAATTGATTTTTTCCCAAGCTTCCACACAAATTAACACTCACAAAATTAACATAAAAACACAAACTTTACAGCTAGTTCATTTGAATCTGGTTAATATCTGCAACTAATTCCTATAATGGATAATAACAAAATATCCCTAAGATTTAGCTCTGTTCAGTTTCAAATTTTATCAATTAATGCATCAAATATAATTTCTCAATTTGCAGCAGTGAAAGATTTCCCTCATGAACCATATGTCCCGTTGAGGCAGAAGACGGCGTGGGGGCGGAACCGCGAGCGACGCTGCGACGGCGTGTGGACTGTGGAGGGCCTGGCCGCCTGGAGGCGAGCGAGCGACGCCGCTGAGTGGGAGAGGGAGGCTGCCGGCTGGGACTAGCGTGAGAGTGAGACTGAGACGTGAGAGACAGAGTGGGGTGGGGCGGTGGGCTGATTGTAGTGAGAGAGAGAGACTGAGAGTGGGGATTGGGCCTGGGGGGTGGGCTTATTTTTCTAGGTTTTAAATTATCGGGTACCCGAACGGGTAGTCGGGTATTTGTCCTACCCGCTACCCGACCCGAAGTTTTAACTATCGGGTACCCTATACCCGATTTTTTAAAAAAAATACCCGACCCGATCGGGTAATACTCGATCGGTCGGGTCGGATACCCATTACCCGACCCCGAATGCCCACCCCTACTTATAAGGCTTTGTAGAGCCTATATGTAATATGATCACTGGCAAGTGACAAATCTTGGAGTAGAGATGTTAAATGGGAACATACTTTGACTAAATGGTCTTGGGGTAAACGAAGTCGTGATATCAAAACCTAACCTTCACAACTTTGGGATAAACATGTCACTTTCGGGCTACAAGTCAAAAAATAAAAAATTATATATTTAAATCTAATAAATTCGGACATATATAACATTTAAGTTTAACATTTTAAGTTTCATTATAAAAATAAGTCATGCATAGTTTATACTTACATTGCACTAATAAAATTATAAAATTTAAATATTTTATGTTCTAAATTTCAAAAATAAAACTATAATAATAAAAGCTTAGCATTATATACCCATATAAAATAAGAAAAAATAATATATTTTTCTGAAATCACTCATATGTCTATAAATCAAAATTTTCAAAATTATATATTTAAATATAAAATTTTAAATTTGAACATATATATACTATTCATTATTAAAAAAAAGTGTCTGCATAATTTATAATTACATTGCATTAAAAAATTTAAAAATTAAATTTAGCATACCATTTAGAAATATAATTTATATTCAAAATAATCTAATTAAACTTCGTGATATTTTCTTATTTATAATAACAATTGAAAAGCTAAATTAAGTAATACATAAAACAAATAATAAAAATCTTGTCGAGAAAGATAGTTTGTTGGTTAAAGTTAAAAACTTAAAGATAAGGGAGATACGAATTTGAAAAATATATTTACTATTAATAGGTAATAGGTAATAAAAACATATATATAGTATTGAAATTATATTTATTTAAAAAAAAATGGCGGTTGAGCGAGCTAACACTAAAAGGCTTTGGGCTAAATGGTCCGGATTTAAATGGGTCAAAATAATTCGACTCTAATACTTTTTTTTTCTCATTTTAAATGGTTTGGGCCAATGGATCACAACCCATTTAACATCTCTAGCTATAAGTGGTCACGCTCCCATCCATCATTTTTTTAATAGCTTATTTAACTAAGACATAAAAAAATTAAGTTAGGGTTTATATGATTGTTTTTGAGTTTTATATCCTGGTTCACCCCGCTTTTGTGTGATAGTTCCGTCATTTTATATGATGTTAGATAATGGCCGAGCTAAGACATGAAAGTTGGGTGAACACACGAAAGTGGAGTGAGTTAGATGGAAAACTAAAAGAAAAAAATCATGTAATATAACTACTTTTTTGTTAATTTCTTAACTCGAGTCGGGCCCCAATGTGACACTCCCTTGTCTCTTTTTACTTATTTTGAAAAAAAAAATTGTTGAAGTGTTTGGATAAAATAAAAAGTTAGTAATGGTAATTTTATAATTAAAATGTTCAAAATCAAATGAGATTATTAAAATAAAATACTATTTATAAGTGGATTCTCATCTTTTTAAAAATAACTTATACGTTGTTATGAGCTTGTAAAAGATACTTTTTTAAAAAAATTATCAAATACTTTTTTTCTTCCTGAGCAAAATTACTTTCAAAGAGCTTAGAAATTCTTACATATTCTATAAGATGTTTTGAGGAGCTTACCGCGCACATTTGCAAAAGTGTGTTAAGTCCGTCAGTACGCGACTACATTTACTTTTTGGGCCAACACAGCCCAAACGTTACCCCTACTTTGAGATTTTATTAGAGTTGGGCCTCTATTGGGATTTGGGTCTTGATATTTAATGAATGAAGCTTCATTGAATACCATCTTCCTCTTCATTTTCATCCGTATTAGGGTAGCTATTGTGACACAATCTCCGTCTAATTTCAATCAGTCCCTACTTAATAGAGGTGGTAAAATTCAGTCCGCCGTGGCCCGAGGTTTGATTTGGGTTGGACCATGTTTTTCTAGGCTTGAAAAAATTCGGGCCTACTTGGCCCAATGGGCCGGGCTAGCCCGACTTTTTTGGGCCGAACCAAATTTTTTGTGCATGACATGTGTGTATGGGTTGGACTGGACTAGTCTTTTTGCGGCCCTACCAAAATCGGTCGGCCCCACCCAATCCGAATTTTTCTCAAAGTCGTTGGGTTCGGGCGAGGCCGGTTGGCCCATTGCCAACTCTACTACTTAGGCATTAAGCTTCCCTCGTTCGTCTACGTATTTTTAGATTAGACTCCGTCTAACCACGCTCAGGTCCTGCCTAATCTCGTCGAGACTCCACCTAGGGGCTAGACCACAGTTTGTTGTCCGACTAGCACCTAGCGCTTCTTAGAATACTGATTGTGACACATAACTGTTTTGCTCCTCAAATCTATTAGTTTTTTAATTTAAAATTTGTCCTTTCTAAAAAAATAAAATACTCCTTCCCAATATATAGACGGAAAAAAAAAAAAACCATTGGGGCTTGGGCTGTTTCCAAGAAGGCCCATATATACTCAAAAAAAAAATCTAAGTGCCTATATATCATATATGTGCCTCAGTTCAGCTCAAATTCGCCCAAATTTTCCCCAATTTTGCACAGAATGATTTCCCATTTTCTGCTCCAGCAATAACAGAAAGAACAGATATGGCTTCAATTTGGACTGTACACATTCGTACGGCGTCATTCCTTCCTGTAAGTCAACACTGGGGTGTGTTCTATGGTTTTTCTTCAACAATTCGACCTTTCCCTATTTCCATGTGTTCTCTTTTTTGATACAGGTTCGAAGTTTGACGGATGAATTTCAATCTCCGTCGGCATTGGAAACGAATTGTAACTGTACGAACTGGAATCGAAGAGTTACTTACAGAAAGTTGGTGGTGAAAGCAGTGGATTCCGATGACGACAGGCGCCTCCAGAACGACGCCGTTGTTGTTGGGAAGTTGGAGAAAGATAATGCTGAGAAACCCCAGCAAATTTTAGTTGCTAAATTGCAAGAATCAATTGGCTCTCTCCCTGTGCTTGTCTTCTCGGTAATAATTTGGTGCTTGCCTAAAGCTTTATTTTGTTCTTTTATACCTGGAGTAGTTTAGAGCTTGGAGATGAGGCTTGTACGTCTGAATTTGAAAAGATTCCTTTTCAAAGTGAAAATAACTTTTACAAACAGCCTTATAGTTTTGGCATCTGGGATTAATATTCTGTATCTCCATAGTGCTCTAAGACAAAAAAATCAGTGCTGCAGTTAGAGATGGTGAAACTCTTAAAAGATGACTGCTATGCATATATAGCATAGTTATTTAATGACAGGTCCTCCTATAGTATTTTAAGTTGAACAATTGAGGTCTGTGGGTTAAGTGAATTTCGGTTGATGTTCCAGTATAAGTATATTAGACATAGAAGGTTATGATTATTTTTCCTGCTCCATTATTTTGAGTTAAATACCCGATTTTGAATTAGCATCATCTGCATTGATAAATTCAATGAGCGTTCGAGAATTCTTTAAGTGCACTGTGTTCTGTAATGCTTTGCATTATGTTTATATTTCCTCGAAAAGGATTGCCACCTAAAGAGTTTTGCTTGTTACTTCAGATAAGAGAAAACAATTTCAGTTTTCAAGAATAGGAAAAGAAAATGGTTCGGTTGATGGATACTGTTGTTTTGGATACATTGGCTGCTCTTTTGTGACAAAATATTCTTTGAATAAAACTCTTGTTTTTGTCCTCAAATTTTGAAGACTATTCAATGATTAAGTTTCAGTTCAGCCCCCTTGCTTGCCATGCGTAGGAAATTGGACAGATCCTCACTGGAAATTTACTCTCTCCATTTTGTCTGTTTGGGCAGACTGGAAAACCTTCTGGTATGAACTTCTCGATTGGATTATGCATTGTTGCGACCATGCTAGCTGTTGTAGTGAGAGGTTACGTAACAAGGAAGACAAGTAACAGTCGTCCGGGCTCTGTAGCTGACCTTGTCCGCCGTGGACAGCTTAGATCAGATAGAAGAGGCATGTATGATTCTAATTTTCACTCAGTGAGCTCTAGGGTTTTACATATTTATGGGCAATATTCAAGTATAAAAGCTTTCGTGAATCATGCTGTTGCATATGGTTATGAACGGCATAAAAGTTTAAGTCTAGTGCTTCGCGGTCCTTTTTTTTTTTATTGTCTTGTCTGATAATGTCAAAGGTTTTTGTTGGATTCTTGCAGAGATTTTCAGTTTTCTTACTTACTGAAGCCCGGGATATTTTTCCCAATGCTTGCTCATGCCATGTGTTGATATACCTTGTCATTGTTTCTTCGCAGCTCCACACCTCTCAAGTATGAAGACCCATTCAATAACCCTATGGTGAAGGTCAGCAAAACCAATTCAACAGTTGAGATGTGTGGAAAAGTTTACCGTTTAGCTCCAGTTACTCTTACAGATGAGATACAAACAATACATCAAAGACGAAGATCCCGGGCATATCAGTGGAAGAGACCAACAATATTTCTCAAGGAAGGAGAATCAGTACCTCCTGATGTAGACCCTGATACCGTCAGGTGGATTCCCGCTAATCATCCTTTTGCAACAACTTCTAGTGATATTGATGAAGGTTTGGCTCAAAACAATGTGTACCAGAAGCATGGTGTTCCATTTCGTATCCAGGCAGAGCATGAAGCACTGCAGAGAAAGCTTGAGGCACTGCAAAATGTAAGTTGATTTGACCAAAAAAAATGAACATTTCTCATTGCTAACTGTTACGGATCAATTTAATGAAGATGTTATTTAATTTAATTAGTTGCTTGGATGTTTTGTTTAATCAATTAGTGGACCCTTATGTTAATTTATTTATGTTCAGTGAGTTATTATTTTATGGGCTAAGCCCATTAGGTTAGTGGAGTGTTTAATTATTCAGTTTGATTTAGTTTCCTTAGTTTAGTTATTCAGTTTACTTGTTTATCAGAGTTGCCATTATTAGATTAGGGTTATTTGAGTTGGTTATTATTTCATGGGCTTAGGCCCGTAGGGTAGTATTTAAATAGAGCAATTGTAATAGAATAGGTCACTTTTGGAGATAATATTATTGACGGCTTTAAGCGGGCCGAAGTAATTTCCGTAGGAAGTTTGTTCTTTTTGTTATTCTACTTCACGTATTGTTTACTTTAGCTTTTTTTTTTCTAAATTATCGATACCCTTGACTCTATCAAATGGTCCGACTGTAGGGCCTAAGCTAAAGTATCGATAATTTAGAAAAAAAAAGCTAAAGTAAACAAACGTGAAGTAGAATAACAAAAAGAACAAACTTCCTACGGAAATTACTTCCGTCCCGCTTAAAGCCGTCAATAATATTATCTCCAAAAGTGACCTATTCTATTACAATTGCTCTATTTAAATACTACCCTACGGGCCTAAGCCCATGAAATAATAACCAACTCAAATAACCCTAATCTAATAATGGCAACTCGATAAACAAGTAAAACCTGAATAACTAAACTAAGGAAACTAAATAAAACCGAATAATTAAACACTCCACTAACCTAACGGGCTTAGCCCATAAAATAATAACTCACCGAACATAAATAAATTAACATAATGGTCCACTAATTGATTAAACAAAACATCCAAGCAACTAATTAAATTAAATAACATCTTCATTAAATTGATCCGAATAACTCTCCACCCGCCAAAAAAGCTTTTTGTCCTCGGGCGTGCCGAATCAAGAAACAACCCGCGAAAGTATCCCAAACTTCCCGATTATATGGCAAAACTATACGCCCTTTATAAAAAAGAACGCCATTGATTAACGATACGGGCCTCGAGTCCCGCCGCTTGCTTGTAAATCTCGAATAAACCGCAACATTTACGGTTATTGTGCACCTCCTTATGCAACTTTTGCCGATCAATCCGAGAAAGATAAAGAAGGCAACGGATAACTTGTTGTCATCCTCCGAATGATGAGATAAGGCACCCGCCATGCATTTATCGGCCTTGAGTGTATGATAAATGCGAGAGAAAGGCACCATGTAACGAGGTCATCACCATGAACAATGGAAAAATCCATATGTCGGGCCGTGGCCTCGCCCGGATACGCGGTTGCGCATAGGTAGCCGGAGGAGGAGAGGATCGATTCCTCGTCGCCATCGAGTTCCCGATTTTTATCGCTCAAAACCAGGTGATTCCGGGAAGCCAGGACGCGGACTGCGTTGCGGTGGTAGACGATCCTTTTCGCGTAACCAAGTCTCCAATAATTCCTCAATTCGATCCAATTTTGAAATTCTCGCATTGATTTTGGCCATCTCCGTCCGCAACTCCTCAACACCCTTCTCTATCTTCTCAACGCGTAAATCCATACGTGTGGCGGCCATGGATTCGAATCCGGCAGGTCGGACCATTTGATAGAGTCAAGGGTATCGATAATTTAGAAAAAAAAGCTAAAGTAAACAATACGTGAAGTAGAATAACAAAAAGAACAAACTTCCTACGGAAATTACTTCCGTCCCGGCTTAAAGCCGTCAATAATATTATCTCCAAAAGTGACCTATTCTATTACAATTGCTCTATTTAAATACTACCCTACGGGCCTAAGCCCATGAAATAATAACCAACTCAAATAACCCTAATCTAATAATGGCAACTCTGATAAACAAGTAAACTGAATAACTAAACTAAGGAAACTAAATAAAACTGAATAATTAAACACTCCACTAACCTAATGGGCTTAGCCCATAAAATAATAACTCACTGAACATAAATAAATTAACATAAGGGTCCACTAATTGATTAAACAAAACATCCAAGCAACTAATTAAATTAAATAACATCTTCATTAAATTGATCCGTAACACTAACTTTCCTTGAGTTTTCCGTGATCGATTTGATAGACAATACTATTTGCTTGTCTAGGTTTGTGTGAGCCCTCGCATGCACAATTAGATTTGCCTGCTGTACTGGTCATAAGACCTATTATCTGTTGATACCTTGTGTTTTACTATCATGCATGCGTATGAATATATGGGGTATGAATACGATGCGAGCACACATGATATGTTAATTCTAAAAAGATGTTGGATATGATATGGGTTGGATACAACTATATGTATGTGTGTGTGCATCTGTGTATTATAAATATACATAGTTATATATATATATATATATGTGTGTGTGTGTGTGTGTGTGTGTGTATGTGCGCTCACGCATAGATTATGGGGAATGACTTTGACATAATATAAGTCACCAATATAAATAGTTCGAGTTTAATTGGTTCTACTTTAACCATGTCCAATTTCTTTGTTTATATAGCAACATGTTATAGTTTTTTAAATATAGTAAAAGTCAAAACAGAGTTATTCAACTAAATATTAATAAACACATACATATATTTTATTTTTATTTTTATTTGTTTGTGTGAAAATAGAGAATCTGTTTGGATGAATGATTGAGAATGAAATTTTATATAGGTTTAGAAATGAGAATATGTTTGGTTTAGAAATTTTTGAATATGAAAGTACCTGATAAAAATGAATTTATGTTTTGTTTATGTTTCGCTGAGTTTGTTTTCAAAATTTTGTGTATATAATAATTTGAAAAGCTGATAATGATGGGCTCCACTTTCAATATTTAACTTGTATGTTCGATATTATATTTGTAAGTTTTATCGGTAGTGAATCCCATTAGATTGATTTAGTTTAAAAATAGTAATATATTAAGTAGATATAGGGGGTAGTGATGGGTCCCACTAGTTTGATTTGAATGAAAATATGAGAATAATCTTTATATTAGGGTACATATAGGGTTAAGAATTAGAACTATAGGTTTGGGATGTTATTTTATGTTAAAATGGGAGACGAATAGGTGATTTCCAATTTGATAAACAAACGCAAGCCCATTTTATTGAATAGTTGGAAAATAGAAATGGGTTTTTGGAAACATAGCCATACATCACCGAAGATTTATAGTACAGTCCACAAAATTTGGGATAATTTTAAGTTTTTTATTTTTTATTTTTTCTAACTTCGACCCCAGACCCATTTTATTCAAAACATACAGGGTGCTCCTATTTTCCTGATATCGTATCTATATTTCCCTTTTTATTTTTTTCCTTTTATTTTTGGATATTCCAGAAATTGTATCCACCTATATCCTACCCGTATCCTGTGGGGAGTATCTGACTCTGCACGGGACCAATTTTAGGATTGCCATGCATCATAGGTGTTTTATTATGAATTATTCAGCGCTAGCTGTCTGTGATTTCTGATTGATAAACCCTCGTATTATTTATGCATGTTTAATAGGCAATACGATCTGCATTTCGCTTGTTTTGACGGTGAGTGTTGCAGGATCAAAAACTCAACAAATTAGTGATAGATCCTGCTGCAGCCAGAGACTTTGAGAGGCCTTTGAAGTCGCATATGAAGTCGGAAAATCAAGTCGACCACAGCAGCCCCAATTCTAAATCGAGCTCTAATCCTTCTCCATCCGATCAAATTAATCATCCTTTTGGGAGCAATCCGCCGTCCGAGGAGATGCAGAACCCTTAAAGTTCCATTGCATATTTCAAGATCTGAAATTTTGGTTTGCCAACTTAGATGATGAGCAGTTGAAATATTGATCTAATGTAAATAGGATTCTGTTTTTTTTTTTTTTGACAACCTTTGCAGATTGTTGTGTATTTTTGTCTCTAGTCCCTGTGACAATCTTATAGTATTTCAGTACAGTCTGTATATGATTACTGTTGAAACACATTTTGCACTGGTGGGGTGTCAATTCGGGTCATCAGGTCGGGTTCAAGTTTGGTTTCGGTTTAATTTTTGGTTATCCTTAAAATACATCGAAAATTAATGAAAATTTAAAATTACTACGTTTTAGACAAATCGATAACATCGAGTCGGGTTCGTGTTAATTGTGTTTGGGTTCGGGTTTCTCGTGTTCGGGTTTTTCTCAGTAACTTCGGGTCGGGTTCATGTCGTGTTTGTCTGGTGCATGACCATTTGTAGGGATAATTATAAAAACTACCCTGAAGTTTAGCCTAATTACAAAAAACTCAAATTATCTTTTGAGAATTACAAATAGGCCCTTAAAGTGTTACAATCGTCCCCTTGAGGTTTGTAATTCTGAGAGACAACTGGGTATTTTTTGTAATTAGGCTAAAACCGAAGAGTAGCTTTTGTAATTATTCCTATTTTTGTATTTGTATGCTACTATTTCCAAGCATGCTATATGCTCTTCTTTGATTATAAAAATTTTCGTATTTCTTTATATGAAATAGAAACCTTTATATGAAATATTGCGAAATTCTTGTTCCAATTTCTTTATTCTTTTGTCATTTTTGGGTTTGTAATTCTAAGGGAATCTACTCTTGGGGACCCCGACAATTATAAACATTTACACGATGGAACACAAAAAATCCTATTATATATTAGTGTTAAAAAGCGTTACAGCGCTAGTCGGGCGTAGAATGGGGCTGCAGCGCCAGCGAGAACCCAGGTGGGATTAGCGGGGACCGAGTGGAATTAGATGTGGTTTAATTGGAAAAAAGACCTAGGCGGACAAGGGGAGCCTAGTGCCTAGACGGGGAGTAATCAGGGCTAGGCGAGGATTTTTAGAACAATTTTGTATATAGACCATTATGTTCGTCCTGAAAGAAAATTTGAAAATTTCACCCCTCCCAAGACCTTGTACTTAGAAAAATAAAAAAAGCCAGTTGGAAAAATTGTCGGACAAGTGATCAGAACGTGGATTTTTCCAACAAATTTTTTAATTTTCAATTGAAAAAAGGAAATTTTTTTTAGTAATACGTTTTTTGTGCAAAACATGATTATTTAGGGAATCAATTTGGCCAACCAAATTTGCAATTTTGACTTGCCCTAAAACATGGAAGTTTGTGATTCGGATATAGCCCGTGTGGTCAAAGAGCATGTTACTAGGCATTCTTGCCAGGTTCGAATCTCATTCCCTCCGCTCCAGGACATCTCATTTCCCCTTTCCCCCTCGGGAAAAAAGATAAAAACAAATAATTAGCTCTGTGATGATCATATCACTAAATTTGAAAATTACTCCAACTTAAATATACCATATCATAGCAAAAATGTAGAAACTAATTCTCAACAGAGTTACATTTGCAGAAACCTGCAAGATTTGCACTTATCATCTTCATGCCAAAAGCTTTCATGCTCACTCATCTCTGGCAACAACACCCTGTTTGGCTCCGACGGCAAATAACTCGGTAATGACTTCCAGCGGCATGCCTTTCGTCTCCGGAACCCTCAAGAATACGAAAACAAACGAGATCACACAAACGACAGCATAGATCCCAAATACGCCAGCTAACCCAATCGAACTAAGCATCACGGGGAGCGTGTACGTTACAATAACGTCGCCTATCCAGAAAGCCAGGGCGCATATGGCGATGCATATGCCACGAACTCTTGTTGGAAAGATCTCCGAGCAGAGGATGCCTGGGATCGGCCCGTAGCCCATCACAAAGGTGCAGAGGTAGATCACCACACAGACGGTTGAGATTATAGCATGAGCTAAAGCGCTGAAATGAACGACGTTTCCGATTACCAGGAAGATGAGCGATAGTATCAGAACGGGATCGTCGCTAGCAATAACCACCTGAATAGATATGGGACACAACAAGGGGATTATTAGATCTAAAACTGAAAATTAAAGATGTATTATTTAAATTAAGGGTAAGCTACAAAAACTACCCTGAATAGATATGTCAAGTTGCCTAATAATGTTAAGGTCGCCGAGAGAAAATCAATATCCGTATATCGTAAAAATCTTACTAGCATTAAAGATTCAAGCAGTTATTAATTGAACATAACGGTGTTTTCGCTCTTTCGGCCTGCATGCATAGGTAGGGGTTCGGAGCTGTTGCAATGCAATTAGGGCTCCTATACTTGACTTTAACCGAAAGAAGTATACAAAAAAAAAATGGTAGCACAAGAAATATGAACTCTAATTCAAGAAAAGTCGAGTCAGACGTTAACAAGTTAAAAATGAATGTTAGTTACCTTCGACCAGCTACATCCATGAACCTCATAGCAACAGCGATACTAGGAAGCATCAAGAAATTCGTGAATGCACTGATGAGGAAAGATGCAGAGTCCGATCCGATGCCAAGGTTGGAAAGAAGAACGTCAACGCCTGCCTGCTGAAGAATTTGAGGAGTGTAGTACAAAACCCCGTTGATACCAGAAAACTGAACCAAAAACACGAAAAGGAAAATGAGGGGATGATTCAAAATCTTCTATCAGATAAACTATGGATCAGCCTAGTTCACTTTGACAATTGTAAGACACGCCCTTTTTACGATTTCAACGAATAGAAAACAGTTGCATTACGACTGAAATAGTAAAATTCGAAAACCCCATCTTAGCATTGTTTCTACAAAAAAAAAAACCACTAGCAGTACCTGCTGCAGCATCTGAATCCCAATTCCAACAATTAACGCCGCTTAACCCTGGTTCAAGAAGAGCAGCCAGGCTCGGCCCTTTCGAAGCATTCTGCGATGGGTGCGCCATTGCAGGTCCAGCGTGACGCTGATCCACAAGTTCCTTCGAATAAAGAGCTGGCTGGCTCACTAGAGCCGCAGCATGGATAAACTCGCCGTCTTCGTGAATATCACCACCACCAGGGACCGAAACAAGAGAGCCACGTCTCGAACCATGGGCACCCTCCTCGTGCAAGTAAATCCTCTTAAACCCTCCTTCCTTTGTTCCATCTTCGCCTTCTCTTTCGGACCATTTCCACGCTAGTTGCCAACCGCCACCGATCCCCAAATTACCTACCATTTCGCCGGCATTTCCTCGCATGAGACTACTATGCCGTCTCATGCTCAACATGGTTCCATGGGACTGAGGAGGGATCAATTCCTTCTCCATGCTCGTAGTTTGACGCGAAATTAACGGGGTATGGATATTTTCGTCAGAATCGGTACCTCCGCCCTCCGATGGGTAATCGTCCCCATCTTCTCTCTGCAAACTCTCTTCGTCCCACTCTTCGTTTTTTTGAGGCTCGGCGGTACCGAACATGCTGCCAAAGTTGGGGAACAACATGCTTCGCATACTCCCCGTCTCGGGAAGCTTCTCGTGGACACTGCCGAAGAGTGTCACGAGAGGATCCATAAGAGGAATGCTTTGATTCACCATGGTTCCTTGCCGGGAGACTAGGCTTACACGACTTTGTCCAGTGACTGGTTTTGCAATCCATGAAAGGCCCTCTTCGGGTCCGTACAACTTGATATAGTCGTTATCGCCGGATGGTTCTTGATCCTCATCGAGGTCATCTGCTGGGCCGATGATGTACTCTTCTAATGAAGTTTCACCACCAACGGCTAGACCTTCAACTAGTAAAGCCATCTCAGCTGCAGAGAAAAGTGACAACGGGTGATCCGCGTGAGAATTTGAATTGAATAAACAATTGGATCAGAAAAATAAAAATTCGAGATGGTTCTGTTATTTAAAGTAAGTTTTCATAGTTCCATGAACGATGCGTATTGTTATCTCCATGCAAAGAAAGTAGAAGAAACCGTTATACACGTGCTAAGTAGACTGCGTCATTAATATATTGAAGACTCTGTTAGCTAAAATCTTATAAGCTTTTTATAAGATTTCATCTTAATGTATTATCTAGTTAGGAATAGTAATAAGCACAGAAGTTAGGATAGAAAAAGTATAGAAAAATGACACGTTCAATCATCTAACCGAACGCTTTCAGCCACTCGAGCTCCAACAAAATAAACTGAGTGAACATATGATGAGCAGAACTGCATGCATGTCTAAACAAGACAGTTAGATTTTGGAAGGGCCCGGGACTTGTGGGTCGGGATAATTGTTATTGCAGTAATATCTCAACCATAAGATTTTAAGCTGAAAAACTAAATACCTCCATTGCACTAAATAATGTTACGACTACGATCAGATTTGCCCATGTTAACATTCTTGGTTCTATGACTTTTTGCAGAAAACAGAAAGCAAAGAAAAAGAAAAACGAGGTAGTTTCATCACTCCCTCATCTGTTTTTCGAGTATATTAAGTTCATCTAGCCAAAGAAACCAAAACCAAAAGATAACTAAAAACACACATAATAGAGGAAACATAAAAATGAAAGAGCTTGTTGCTAGAAAAGGTAGTCTATTCAGGCCGAAAACATGGTTACTCGTAAGTACGCTCTATTGGACTAGCTAAATAGAAAGGTAAGATACGCAAAATCATAAATATAGCAAAAGACAGAAGAAAATAATGAAAGACTATGGTTCAGAAGTTTAGACTTGTCGAGAAGAGTAATATTTCCATTCACTCTCAGGAGGTAGTGAATATCGCGAATTCAAAATTTGACTCCACAGGAAAAACATTTTGAGTTCAATAAACAGGGATTTTCTTGAAGCACACTAGATTTAGGGCAAGCATGCATCCATTGATCAAACAAAACAGCTATCTGAGTTAAAATTACATGCCAAGAGTTCAATAATTGCAGAAAATCGGCAAGTAATAACAGCTCAGCGGTGTTCCAACTCAATCTAGATTCTGTTACTCTATATTATAAATTTAAGAAAGAAAAAATAGGACACATGTCAAAATCAATCAAATCAAATCCAGCACACTTTTAGGATATATCGTAAATGTGAGATCATCCAAATAAATAGGTAAATTTTGTCCCGAAACCAATGAATCGTGCCGAGATGCGCATATTTGGCTTTTAGAAAACTTCAGCTCATACACAATAATTCAATTTTTTTCCAAATGCAACATAAACTTAATCTATGACAATCTGCAATGATAAAGTACTTTATCATATCAGCTAATAAGGATCAGCCAATCAAGCAGAAGCCATAAGATAGATAGAGATGTACCAGAAACATCCTCCCTGCCACGCAGTTTTTGCAAAACCCGTTTTGCCTCGAGCATCTTTCCTTTACTTACTAACCATCGAGGAGTTTCAGGTAAATAAAATATGGTTAACGCAAAATATAGAAGAGAGGGAATGGAAAGAACTCCTAGCATCAATCGCCAGCTGGGTGATGGCTGTAAAGACATTCCGAATATCATACAATATGCCAAAAACATTCCACCAGTGCCGGTGAACTGAGGAAGAGTACTTAACAAGCCTCGTATCTCTGAAGGGGCAGTCTCGGATATATAGAGGGGATTTAGAGTACCAGCAAGTCCGACACCAAACCCATCTAACAGCCTTGCTAGAAGTAAGACGTAGACATTAGGAGACCATAACATTATCAAACCACTAAGAAAATAAAACACGGATGACAGGATAAGCATTGGACGTCGACCAATCCAGTCTGATACCATCCCTGAACAAGATGTGATAACTGTGGCTCCAATGAGTGACATTGCCACAACAAGCCCTTCTAAGGCAGCTCCTAATTCCATCTCTTTCTTAATGTAAACAACAGCTCCTGGACAAAATATAAATCACAAATATTCATATTTATATGCCGAATAAGAGCAAAAGTATGCATCAATCCTAATAAAATCTCCTTATTTCCCCTTTTCTTCAAAAAAAAAAGTAAGAAATAATTAAAAACATAAAGACACAAGAAGCGATTTGTTGTAGTAAAAGTAAAAGGCAGTTGAGAATCAGAAGTTGGTAGTGTTTGCAAACAAAAGCTCAAAGTTGATTAAATTAATATCGAGTCTTTGGTGAATAGGTTGTAAAAGTGGTTTTACATATTTCAAACTAAAACCAGAAGCAGAATCAGAAATCAAAACATCCTCTCCCCTTGCTTTTAGATTCTAATTAGATTATATAGAATCATAAACAAAAGTTGACATTTGAAAAACACTACAAAACTAATTTTGTTTCCAATCAAAAGCTATCAATCACTCCCTTATTCATTCACAAACTTGAACATTCAAGTGATTTACCTAGAATCCCAAAAACAAAACAACAACAACAACAAACTAAGCCTTAATCCCACTATGTGAGGTCGGCTATACAGATCATATTGCGTCATCGTTTACGGTCATAAGCCATATTTTCATTTATTTCTAGATACCCAAAAACCAAAAAAAGAAAAAATTAGGAGAAGAGAGAACAAAGACCTGCAATAGTTGCATTATCCCAACCCTGCAAGAAGTTGCCAATTGTGGCAGCAATGGCTACCAGTGCAGCCCCGTTCATCTTTTTCACCGAGCAATCAAACTCCAAACCTATCTACTAGCCTGCCACCAAAGAGCAACCAAAACTAATAAGATATATTAACAATCAAGTATCCCAATACATAACCCAGATCTTACTTTACTACACAAATCCTCAAAATTCTGCATTATAAACGCCAAAATGAAAAGGGTGTGAAAGGGAAAAAAAAAAAACTCAGAGATCTAAGAATAAGAGAGAGATTGCTTACCTTTTTTCGAAAGGGCACAAAATGAGAGTAGCAATCCGAGTAAAAACAAAGTAAAAGGGACCCTTTGCTGAATAGTATATAGCGAAAGGTTGAAAAACATAACCGGTTTAAGTACAGCTATACAAAATCACTTTCCTTTTTAGAGCATTTCACATAATTATCAAAGAAACCCAGAAAAATTCATGACGAGAAATAGAATCTTCACAGCGTAATGATAAAATTAAATGCCTCAAAAGGGTTTTCTGAAGAGACAAAAAGACTTTGGAGTATCTGAAACTGAACCCTTTTAAACAAACAAAAATTTCAGTTCAGTTAGAGATATCCCCTTTATAAAAACAGAAGCCTTAAAAATAGGAACAAATGAGAAGTGCCCAGATGTTCAAAACTGAGAAAGAATCATGGGCATCTGTAAAAATTGAACTTTTACTACTCGGGGGTGAAAAATTGAGAAACTAATAAATGGAGGGACTCTGAGAAAATGAGAGATATTACGAATTAACAGATGGGATTGGATGAAAAAAATTGATTTAATTTTCACAGTGGCAGAAGAAAGGGTGGGGAAGGAGACAAGAAAACAACTAATAAGCCTAGGGTTTTTGTTTTAGTCCAACAATTTGATGATCCAGCGCTTATCATGGCCATAAAATATGCATTCTCCTCTGTTTTCTCCTTTTTAGTTTTTTCATCTTTCATCATTTACTAATCTTTTGATTCTCTGTAAACAGTCAGTAGTTGTTATACACCTGTAGATCCTTTATTGCTAAATTTAATATTTTATTTGGGTAAATTGTGATTTTAGTACTATAATGTGTCGCGTGGGGCCGAAAAAAGGGGGGAGTAATTGTCATTGTCAAAAAAAGGTCTGGCAATAAGATGTTTCTGTCAAGCTTCTAGGCGGAGGGAGCATTAATGAACTGATCTTACACCCGAATAAAATGAGATTTTAAGATTGTGCATTTATGGAATGTACATTTAAGGAGAGCTAAAAAAGTTTTGATAGATATTACTCATACCAACAAGATGCGTCTTTTTTTCTGGTGCTCATCATATAGAATCTTCGAAATTAAGCGTACTCTCAGAGTGCACATGATCATCGAGGACAAACCGCATAAAGACTCGTGTTGATTTGTGGAAAAGTCGTCAATCCTGGAAGGCGGATTGTTACAAATGGTATTAAAGCGAGTCCTCCCATAGTATGGAGTGGCTCGGAGACGAACCAAGCGTAAACTATCGGGCATGTGACTCTTGGGACCGAAAAGGGGGACCAATTGTTGGCTTGTGGGAACACTCGTCTATCTAGAAGGGGGAGCGTCACAGATCTAAAATGGGACATCACCTAGAAAGGTGTGGTTTTAGGTTGAACCAAGCGTAAGTTGGTGAGCATGTGAAGCTCGGGGCCTAAGAGGGTGGGGAGTGATCGCCGATGCAAAGAAAAAGCACTGACAACAAGCGATTTTTGGCATGTTTTTAGGCAGATGATAACATAATGAATCAATCTCACACCCAAATAAGATGAGGTTCTAAGGATGTGCACGTATGAGACTGTAGTCTGTATAGTTGAGGAGATATTAAAAAGATTTGACAGATACTACTCGTACCAATAAGATGTATTTTCTTTTATGGTGTTCAATATCACATAAAAAAATTATGAAGTTATTCGTGTTTCATCGGAAATAATTATATAATGGGTGACCCTCCGATAAACTATTCCCAATGAACGCATGAGTGATGACAAACGTGGCAAAGTTGGTCCCTTTTTCAAATTTATTTGACAAAACCACCTAGCTCTTTAAGAAAAACTCTTGAGATTGGAAACAATTTTGAAATTCCGGTGAATTGATAACTATATATGAGAGTTTTCTAAAGATGTCAAATGATATTTAGAAAAATGACAAATTTGTCATACCCCGTTATTGTATGACTAAAATTGCAATTTATCCTTTTTTATTTCTTCACTTCTGTATTTTTCTGATGTATGAGATGAGATAAGATCTTTTAATCAATTGTCATCTTCTCCACTTCTTGATTACTCAACAAAAGTCGAGGTGCCTGACAATAATTGGATCGTGCAACTTGGAAAAGTATTTGATGTTTATTTATTATTTTAATTGTTAGATGTTTTGGAGAAAAGAATTTGGGAATAAAATAATATTTACTTTGATTATAGGAAGATAATATTTGTAAACGTTTTTAAGTGATCATAAACTTGGGAGTGTCTCTTTAATATTATATGATATTTTTTAATATAAAATAAAAATGATAGTTTTTTATAATAATATATTGGTACCTGTATAATTTACTTTATTGTTGAGAATGCATTAAAAAATGGAAGAAAAAGAAAATAATGTGTTCTTTTTGTATGGGAAGAAAATGACAAACATGTGTAAGTTTATGTTATTCTTTTTATCTATCTATATGAAATTAATATATATATATATATATATATATATTTAAGGTGATCTTCTGCAATTATTGAACTACAAAAACAAATTCCTTTGTACGGGGCTGAGATTATGTACTTTGTTTTTTATTTTAGACTTCCACCAAAGTAAAAAAACAAAAAAGAAATCAGAGATATATTAATTATAATCCTAGGTATATTAGATTTTTTTATACAGTTTTCAATATATCACATCAAACTCCTCTTCCAAACTACATTTCTAAAAATTCAAATAAATGACTAAATTTTTCCTAAATATCTTTTGGAAGGAAATGCTTAATAAATGACAAATAATTAATACACGTTTCAAGCCTTTATTGGGTTAGTTTAATATTATTGGTGCTTGCCGCATGTTTACAACAGAGATCAATTTTATTATACAAATAATTGTTAGATGAAAAATAGAAAGAAAAAAAAATTACGTTTTCACCATTTTTTGTTTTCAGATTATGTTTTTAAATTTTATATTATTTCAAATATTGATATAATCATAATTATTAATTTTACATAAGTTTCACGGGAAACGTATCATCTCTCTATTTCTCATTTTTAGAAAATTAGTAAATGATTATACAATATACATAATCAAAATGGTGGATCCCAAATAATTGTAATATTACACATATTTATATTTATATATATTTAAGATATTCCACGTGAAACCTGAAATTTTGTTTACACTAATAAATATATAACATAAGAATTAATTTTGTAAAATAATACAATTCCATATATATGAAACCATATTCATTTTTCAGCACATCATTTTGTGCAGAAATTCACAAGAAAATAATAATATATTGAACCAAACATATTCTATTTCGATTTAGGTGCGGAAGATGCTAAATCCTTTGCATTTTTTCATGGATTTAAAATTTAAATACACTTTAATTTAGTATTTAATTCTTTTTTGATTAATTTAATAATTACTATGATGATTTTGGCGATTCAATTTAACACCTTATAAAAGCTTGTGACATCAGATGGTGGCCATCATTTAAACATTAAATTAAGTTTAGACTGTTAACTTTTGGCATCTAAATTTTAAAGGATTGAGCTAAGCTAAAAGTTTATTGGACTGTACGTGGCAATTCTCAATCATTGAAGATATATAATGATTTGGTTGTCATAATTTGTACATGAAAAGGACAGATGTCAAATAATTTTCAGGCACCTAGCAATTAAGTAAGAATATGTAGACTATGATAGCTAGGGGTGTTTACTTTTGGAATAGATTATAAATTCTACTAGACTCGAATTGAATTTTAGTTTTGAATTAGAATTTTAATTTTTTAAATTAATTTTTGAATCGACTTGAATACCGAATATAAATATTTGTATCGAATAACGAATTGGGGATTTCTTTTCATATTTGACTCGTATTGATTCAATCCGAATATTGATTTGAATTCGTATACTGATTCTAATTCGATTATAATTTGAATCCTATATGTAATTTATATTATATAGATTGTATAAATATAATTCTACTATACATTCACAATCTATATAATAAATCAAACTCCAAAGTTTTTAATATATATATATATATATTATATGTATAATTCATTTCTTTCCTTTTGTTTTTTATTTTTTGTTTCACAGAATGATACAATTGCTAACTTATTCTCAGTAGCCATCATTAGAAACTTAATTAAATTAAGTTTAGAGTGTTGAGTTTTGGCAGTAGTAGCATCTTTGGGATGGAGCTTACAAAAGTTTATTGAACTATGGCAATTGTCAATCAAATCATGGATTTGTATATGATATCATTTAAGATATTAATGGTTTACTTGTCATAATTTGTACATGAAAAGGGTTGATTCGATAACACCCACTTGGGTGGTACCCAAGTGGGGCTTTTGCTATTTCAGCAAAAATTTGTTTATTGCCAGATTGCATAGAGATTAAAGTGTGTATTGATTTATTTAATCAAATAATTAAAAATACGAGCAGATAAATAATTCTAGGTAATTTTCCCAGGATTAGAACATCTTGGACCTTGATTAAATTTCTTCTTTTTCGTCTATTTTTCAGCGCTCCTTGTCTCTTTTAATTTGTCTGCTTTCATCAATCTGAGGTGGTACTATTCGCGGCGGTCTCATGCCTGTGCTACTTTCCCTAATTTTGGACTATTCAGATGTATTTGCAGAAGTAAAATGGACATTTGGTAGATGAAAAACAAACTTTTATTCAGAGAAATATATTACAAGGGATACAAGAGTTCTTCTCCATAAGGAAAAGTTCCCTGAATTTCTATCTGCCCGAAGGCTTTTTTAGCTAAACATCTTGAAAGAAAAATACAAGGTGAGAAAGGTGTGTGTTCGTGGTGTGAACCTCCGATCCCCTCCTAAATTATGAAGTCCTTTTATAGATCAAAGATACTTCAATTATTTTACAAAACGTCATGCATGACGATTTTTATCCGAGCCCACCCATGTGATTTGTTAAAGTGTTAGTTCACATGTCTTTGTTCTCTTTTGAGCTAGTGGACGGTGAATCAAAGATTGTTTATTTGATGTCAAGATCTTCTTTTTTCTCTATCAAGTCGGCAGAAGTTGCATTCATGCCTTTGTAGTTTTTTTGTGGATTAGCCGCACGCAGTAAGTAAAGGGACCTGTTGCCCGTGTGAATTTGTCCTTTGTTGAACTTTTCTTTGAACCAAAGGATAGTCTCAATATCTTTTTGAAATAATTTTTCTTGACCATGAGCACATGACGACCTTTTCTTTCAAAAGAATTAACTTTAATATTGCTTTCATCATTTAATTTTAGCAATTTGTTAATCACTTTTTCCAATCCTCTAACGCAAGAGGAATGAGGTCTGTCTTTGTACAAAGATGTTGTTTCCATCTGTTCGGAGGGATGGTAACTTGCTTGCTCCCTAGCTACACCGATTTCGATATAATGATAAGGACTCATAAATTGTTCTTCTTCATCTCGCATATTGTACTTGAGACACTTATGAAGATATTTCGATCCGTTTGTTTAAGGACCTTTGTTCGAAAGTCTTGATGGCTTTCTTGAATTCTTCAGGAATTCTTTAACCTCCAATAAATTTTTTGAAGGATATATGTTCTTAACTAGTCCACAATTAAAGGCTTTGTAAACCAGTTCTGGATCGGCCTCTTCAATAAAATTGAAATAGTGATATCTTTTTATCGTGGTAAAAATCTTTCCTCAAGTAGAGACTTTGTACCGTCTTTCGTGCTTTGGCAAAGATTTCGATGAAATCTCGATTTGAGATATTAAATTTTTCTTTGTTTTCAAAGCTTGGTTCTTTGGGAATTAAATAAATTCTTCACAATATTTTCATTTTTCCGAGATTTCTTAAGCGCGTCGAGAAAATATTTTGGCTTAAGAATCTATTGTTGAAATGATTTCTAATGGTGCGATGCAGTTAGTGTGGTAAAGCAATTAGCTTCATTTCTTTACGCAAAGGTTTTGAATTTTTATGAACAACATTAAAACCTTTTATTGCAAATGAGGCTTTAGCCCAAGATGTATATATTCCAGGATTTGGTCCATTGAATACCACATAATAGAATTTTGGAGTTGGAATCTCCTCTTTATCTTTCGAGAAAACTAAATCGTGAGATTTAGATTTTTGACTTGGGTGTTGAATCCCAATTCCTATAGAAGAGGTTCCAAGACGTAACCTTGAAGAACAAAATCTTCCGGAGTAACAAGTTTTGTTGGAATAACCAACTTTGGTGAGGTTTGTTCCTCGATTTACTTTTCCCAAAGCAACGGGGATAACCGGATTTGATAAGTCTTTACAGGAGACTTGTAGTTCAGTGACTAGATTCATGATTTGCGGTATTGCTCTGACAAGGTTGAGAATTAACCTTTTGTTCGCTCAGTGATGACTCGAGTTATTCTAGTTTTGCGCAAATAAGCTACAATTCGGTTTCAAGAACCTTCTTTTTAAGACGGAGTCACGGATTTCATCCATCCGCTATTTTGAATAGTCAAGTAGATTCTTGATAAGAACAATTAGTTCCCGGGTTTTAGGCCCTAATTTATTTCCTCTAAGCGGAATTGTTCTGCAATCATGTAACAAATTCACGAGTTAAGCGATCAACAAGAACATTTTTATTGTCGCTATGTGTTCTACATCAAATTCATAATGTGAAAACCACATTTGCCATCTAACAAGTCTTCCTTGTTTGTAATCTCCTGTAATTTTTGATTTCATGAAATACGTGAAGTTTTTATTATCAAGACGCACAATAAACTTAATCGAGTTAAATAGGCCGAGAATTTTTAATGACTCTCAAAACGATAAATACTCCTTTTCATTGCTATGGTAATTCAATTCTCCGCTTTGAAGCTACCGTAAGTATACATGCAAATTTTTTCTTCTAAAGTAATTTGCACTTTAGCTTTTAATACACCTCCCCGGAAGGAATCGGGCGTCTGTTTCGATGATCAATTGATCATCGGGATTAGATGATAAAGTTTAGGAAATTGAACTAATTTTTTTTTATCTTCCCAATATAATCGATGATTAATTGGTCCAATTCCAAATATGATCATTTTTAAGCTTTGCCTGCAAGGACTTTCTTATTTCGGCCAATCTAGGAATATAACTTTCAAACAGAAGGTTAAGACTCCTAAAAATCTCTCAAGCATTTTTTTTGTCTGTAGTTGATCGGAAATTTATGCAAATGTTCCAAAATATGGTTTTGAGGACAATGTGTTCCTTCATCGATTTCCAAACCTAAAAATTAATCTTTGTTTTAAACAATTGAGTATTTTTCTTAGAAAGAATAATGCCTAATTGTTCTATTCTTTTTAATACAAAAGAGCAACATGCTTAAAGTGTTCGTTTTCATTTATCTTTGAAAACAAGAATGTCATCAACATAAACACAACATAATTTTTCAAAACCTCGTAATGCATTTTGCATATGTCTCTCGAAAAATTGCGGTGCTTGTTTCAATCCAAATGGAACGACGCGTTCCACTTTGAAAGAGTCCATATGAACAAGTAAAAGTTGTTAGCGGTTTTGATTCTTCATCTAACAATACTTGCCAAAAACCGGACTTACAATCAAATGAACTAAAAATCTTTTTCCCGAATGAGAGTTAATAGTTCATCTTTGTTAGGAAGGTTATGGCTATCTCCTATAGTAGCAACATTTATTGCTTTATAGTTGACCATCATTCTCTTTTTTCCTCTTCTTTTTCTCGCCTCGTTTTTCGACTAGGAAAATTTGGAGACATATGAGGAGATTTGCTAGGTGTGATAAGTTTTAACTCTAAGAGCTCACTTATCTGTTTAGTAAATTCTTCTCTATCTTTCGACTATAGATCATGGGTTTAACCCTGACTATTTTCGTGGGATCTAAGAGCTTTATGGATGCTCTCATCCACTTTGTTTAGACTTAATAGAGTCTATAGGATTTTCAGAACAAACTTTGTCAAGTAGTTGTTCTATAATGCTAAATTTTTGCAAATTTAAATCGGAAACTTTTTTCTTCTTTAATATCATCTCCCTTTTTCGAAAAATGTGGACTTCTTCTATTTTGTCGGGAGTAATATTAATAGCTTCAGGTTTTGAGTTTTGAATTCTTTTTCATAAACTCAAGAAAACCAGTTTACCAATTGGGAAAGCTTTCTTTACTTTTGAAATGATAATAGGTCCGTTCTCAAGAGTAAAACTTATTCTCGTCAGTAAATTGTATGAAGGGTTCATATAATTGAGAATTATTTCCAAGAATAAGGTCAATACACGATTCTTGTTGATAAATGGCTGGAATATGAAATATGTCTCCCGCAATTCTAATTTTTATGTCTTTGAGACTTTATTAATTAGAATTGTACGCCATTCGCAACTTTTACCTTTATAGGGTAAGGTGCTTGTTCCCAATGTTCTTCAGGGGAATAACAAATTTACTAGTTATGCAAAAAAGGCTAGCAGACTGTATCTACATAACAATGTAAATTGATTAGCTTATATCGAGGAGAATTTAAGATGACCTTTAATATAGATGCTTTATTTGGATTTGTACGGTTTTCCATACAATTTTGTTCCAAATCGAGAATCTAAATTTTCCAAGGAACTTCTTCAATCGAAGATTGTGATGAATCCTCCGAATTATTTTCATCAGATTCAATGATAGTTTCAAAAGTGAACACTTGTTTCATTGTCAAAACAATCTTCGATTTGGTTCGAACTTTGGAAATGATTCAAGAACCTCACTTAGAAGTTTTACCTTATTAGGGTAATCTCTTCTATTAGGACATTCATTAGCATAATGTCCTTGCTCATTGAGATCCAAAGACTGCAATTCTTTTTTTCCTTTAGGACAAAATTTACTCTTGTCTTTAGAATCATATTTAGGAATGAGCTTTCTTTCTAAAGTATTTTCTAGGTTTAAATGGTTTTCTTTTCTTTTTCCATTTATATTTTCTTTTGTATTTTTCTTAAAACAACTGTTCTTTGGAATAATACAACCATGTAAGTAGATTTTTCTTCTATTAATTTTTCACAATATTTTTGTTAAAACATTTTAAACCTTTTTGTTTACTAGAAAGCTCACAAATTGATGCAATTTCTTTTTTGGCAATGCGTCTTCGCAAAACCTAATGAAAACATTTTTACATCGATTGCTTGTTTTTCAAATTCTTGTAAAACTTTTTCTCCTATAATAGGGAGTTTTTTAATATCTTGTCTAACTAAAGATGGGTATTCATCGTGAGGAAGTTTATAAAGATTTTCTCATAATCACAAGTAAAATCATCAAGTAAACAAATATCACAAAGTATCATATTTGCTAAACTGATTCGGGCAATATCTTGCTCGATTAACTTTTCCTGAACAAGTTCGGTTGTTAAATTAATACCAAGGAACATATTGTAAAAACTATTAATGACTTCTTCAAAAATCATATTAGAAGTTTTTCCTATTGTTATCCAAGTGGTATTTTTACCATAGATTGAGCAATACCGCTGTTTTATGCTCCATGAGTAAAAGAAGAGTGTTTGGTTCTTCATAAGCATCCGGGTTAGTTTGGATAAGAAGACTAATATCTCTTGCTCATGCGTCAATCAAATTTCTTCTTTGATTCTTTGGTTACACAATCTATATTGAGTGTAGGAATTTGTCCTCCTTTTGGATCGGGAGTTTTGTTTTGCTCTTTTGGCCAATTAACACTTTCTCGGTGTTTTTCTCTTTTTATCCTTGAAGTAGATGCTTCGCATCTTCTCGCTTTAGGATGTCTATTCATTACGAAATTTCTAGAGGTTGATCTAGGTTTTCATCATCACCGGTTTCTTGATCATTGTCGGTTTCCCGGTTTCTTTCTTCTTGATTTGAACAAAACATTTTTCTATATCACTTTCAAGATTAAAAAGTGTTTTAAGAAAAGGTTTTTCTTCAAGTTGTTGTATAATACCGACTCATCAAAGGTCATTAATTTAACAAGTTCTTGAATTGGTTCAAAACCATTGATTTCTTCTTGATTGTCAAAAATATGTTCCCAAAAATAGGTTTCAAGTTTTTTTGAAAAACTCATTTTTTAGGTTGAAAAGGCCAAGTCAAAGCATTTGGATTTCTGATGAACCTAATTCATTCCAACAAGGTGATTTGGTGAGGAATATTTAAAACTAACTGTTTTTAATATATTTCCTTCGCTATTAGTAACTATAGGATCTTGTTTTTCACATATGTAATTGTTTTTATCAATTTTATCTCGAAATTTTTGAATAATTTTACCAAAGAACAATCTCAAGATGCTCATGTCTTAAAGGTTCTTCTTTCTTTTCAAAAGATTCAAATCTTTTTCAAGATCTCTAATTTTTCGAGCGCAATTTCAATTAAAGACTTAATCTCCGGAAGTGTCATAATTAATCTCCAAGAACTTTCTTCATTTTTTCAAAATTTTTCGTGAGTATTGATCAATGCGTTTAGACATAGATTTTAGGAGCTCTCTGTTAGAAGGCTCTCATTGTTTTTTATGATGACTTAATGTTGGTTTAGAACCAATAAGTCTTTTTCCTCTAGCTATATCAATAGCCCAAGAGTTTTCCATATGTGTGATTTGAGAAAACTTTGTTTCTTCAATCTTTCCGATATCGTAAAAATACATCATCTATTCCGATGTATTCTTTTTTCTTATAATCAATACTATATGACTATTGGTTAATGCATATCCTACAAGATAGGTTATGCTAAATACTTTATCGCTTTGTCCATTAAATCTAATCTCTCAAATTTATGTATGAAACTTAAGACTTGATCTAAGTTCTTGGTTGTTAAACTCAATCCGAACTTAGGATAAATTGTGAACATGAATTTATTGTAAATTAAGTTGCCTTGAGCCGCACCTAAGATCTAATCTTTTCTCGTCCCTAATTCGGTTATCAATTAAGGCCATTTTTATGGGAGAATCTATTCTTTCTCTAAATTTCGCATTGATTAGAATTTTAATCGCTCCAAGATGTAAAACACTAATTTTTGTATCTCTTCACGAGTAATTAATGGTAAATAAACACGCCGGTTGTATCCGAAATATCGATATGCATTTCTTTTTTGGAAACACAATAAAAAATTTCATTTTTCTTTTCAAAATATTATTCATCATTTTAGGAATAAATTTTGGCAAGTTGAAAACTTGTTCTTTTTCGAGATATAAGCGAGTAATCTGCGATATTTGAAAGTTTTTCTTGTTTAAAGATAATACTAGAGTAAAAACCTTGATATTTTCTTCAAAAATAATTTGTTGATCATCGGAAAGAGTCCGAGTGCTCGATTTATTCTCTATTTCCATTAAGATTTCTTAATTGATTAAGATAATCGTTAATGTTATTTATTCTTGTTATATAAATCAAGATCTTCTAACAAAGGATCACATTCTCTTAATCGAGTACTTAAAATATTTTCTAAGGATCCGCTTGTTCAAGCAAATCTCGTTTTTCTTTTAGGAGTTCAATCTCCTTTTCAAGAGTTAATCCAGGCATGTTTTAAAAATTTATTTAAAACAAACAATTTATTTTAGAACCGTATACACGACTACGATACCAAGTTTTTAGGAGCTCGTAATTTTTGAAAGATTCAAAAATTATTTTATATTTTACTAGTTTTAAAACTTTGAAAATAATTTTGGTGGAATTATAAACTTTAAAAATTTTAAAAGTCATTTTATATTTTGTTGGTTTAAGACCTTGCAAAAATTGTTTTAATAATTGTTTTGCCCATATCAAAATGGGTTTGCCAAAATAGAAGAAAAGTGACATGTGTCACTTTTTGTGTGGAGTTGGGCAATGCCTAGTTGGGTGGCATGAACTCAACCCATGAAAAAGACATATGTCAAATAATTTTCAGGCACCTAGCAATTAAGTAAGAATAAGCGGGCTATATATAATGATTAGGGATGTTATTTTTTGAATTGATTCGAAATTCGACTCGATTCGGTTCCAATACGGATCAATATGAATATTTATATCGAATTTAAATGGGATATAATATTTTAATTTTCGAATCAATATGAATATGTATATCGAATGTAATTTTTCTACTTTGTCTATTTAATTCTCGAATTGTTCAATTTTACTCCATGAACTTTGTAACTTGTTGTACTTAGTAATAATTTCTAAATTTTAAACTAATTGAATCAAATTCAAATTAAAATTAGAACTTTGATTTTATTTACTATACAAACTAAGTTAAAGCTTAATTTTAATAATGATCTAAACTAGAGTTGTCAATTTTGGCCCGGTCAGGTGAAATGGCCAGACTGGTTGCGTTTTCTTAGACCCAAAATGAGCACTGTTTTTTTTGGCCCAACCCATTAGGCCCGAAAAACATGGCCGACCCAATCAAACGGTTTATTATTTATATTTTTTTGTGGGTTGGACCGATCTGTGCTCGAAAATAGTGGATTAGTTACTTTTGAGGCTGAACGGACAATTTTTTACTTTAGCCCGATAGAGGCGATCGACCGCCCCATTTGACACCTCTATCCGAAACTGAATATGGTTTCTACTTGGGCCCTAGGCCCCTAAACCCCACTCATGTCTATATGTAACCACTAACCATCCTCAATATATTGGCACGTCGGGCCCCAAACAAAGCCCAAGACAGGTGTAAAAAAGCCATTAACATGGGGCCTCTATAGAAACCGGGTTCGGATCTTTTCTCAGTTCGATTCCATTGTTATCAAGGTCGTAGCTTCTCGAGCAGCAGGGGATTGGGGTTTCTGATTTTTCTCTGACAATTTTCAGAAAACAGTGCAAAAAGGGCAAGAAAAATTCGAGGCAATGGTCCTGGGAAGGCTTATGAAAGGTGAACCGCTGGTGACGAAGCTGGCGGCGGTGGCGAAGTACGGCGTGCTTCCGGGAGCCATGATCGCCGCCCTTATCTACTCGCCACCCGATTATGCTTTGTCCAAAAAACCAGCTGATTCAGGATCTTCAAGCTCTTCCCATTAGACAGAAAGGTGGTATTTCGTTGTTAGCTTTCTCTTTGGTGTTTTTGGGGGTAGGGTTTTGTCTATTTGGTGGATCTAATGTGAGATTTTGTTTTGTTACCTTTAATTCAATGACGTTTGGTTGTCAATGTCATTGTTTTGGTATGAGTATCTATCTGGATTTGAAGAATGGTGAATCTTGCAGAATTATATTCTATGCTGATATTGAACTTGTAAATATTTGCGAAAATTGTGGTAATGATGTTATGGACGAGCGTAGGGAGGAAGAAATATTTACTAGTTAATATTAATTTACAAAATGGAGTTTGAGAACCTACTTTCTGGAAATGATTATCTGAACTAGTTGAGTGATATGAAGAGGAAGAAGATAAGGACATAGGAAAAGATGGTGAATCTTGCAGAATTGTGTTTTATGCTGATATTGAACTTGTAAATATTTACTAGTTAATATGAATTTACAAAATGGAGTTTGAGAACCTACTTTCTGGAAATGATTATCTGAACTAGTTGAGGGATATGAAGAGGAAGAAGATAACAACATAGGAAAAGATGGTGATTTTTTTTTCCAGATAAACTTTGGTTCAGTTAAACAAATTTCAGTTATTGAGTTCTTTTACTTATCCTTTCGGTTCATTCCTTGGTTTTTCCATCTTGGATTTATGTACAATCTTTCTTTTTGCTTTTCCCCTCTTTTTCACTCTCATTTTCTATATTGTTACTTCTTATTTTGGCTATTGCCATTAGCTTGTCAAAGAAAAACAAAGCATTTGTGAACTGATAAGATTTTCAAACGAATGGCCTTCTGTCTATTTTTCGGATTATTCTTCTAGTTCATATTTCGTCCTGAAGTATTGGTTTCGAAACTTTCATTTTGAGGTGTACCAAGTGACTAAATTCATCAGCTAATACTTAGAAATGGAAACTTTTATGGTTATGAAGATTTGAGTGTCACTATGATGCAAAACTGACTTGTGATTTTTATTTTTTTATGCAGATCTATTTCGGTTAATCATGCATCTTTTGGTTGAACTCGTGATATTTTGGATGAATATGGTATGTAATAATTGCAATGGCGCTTTGCTGCTGTAAAACCGTTGTAGACATCGAGGATTATTTAAAGTCTCTTGAAGAAATTGTGTTTCTGGATTTAGTGCACAATGATTTTGGTTAAGCTTTGGTTTTCCTGAGTGTTCTGGATTTCTTTCGCTCTATGTTCTTTAATTTGATCACCTGGTAAAAAACTAAATGTTGCCTCAATTTTCCACATCATGTCAGGTTAATTTAACACTTCATTGGCTCAATTTCCAGAGTTTATGGTTTTTCTTGGACCCTATGCTTACCTTCTGGAGAAAATGTACAATCTTGGTATATGTTGTTTAATCTCTATTTTGATTCGTGTTGGCAATAGACATTGTGTTTTTGGTCCCCTCCGTGAAGTTTTCGTAGTGTGTGCAAGTTCTTATCCCAAATCCCAAGGTCCTGTTTGTATTAGTATGAGTATACAATTATCCCATGGATGATATTTAGGTTGTGTTTCTAAAGCCACATAATTATCTAGGTATTGCAAAGCACTAGATGTATTCTTATGTTGCTCGATTGAGAAGCTTTTATTAAGACGGGGTTCGGTTCTTTGGTGCACTCCTGATATTCAAGGTGCCACCGTATGCGTGGTAAAATAACTGGAGTATTTACATAGATGAAGGATTGGTCTTCAAGAATGACTTGAAAGTTTACTGGGGTGAGTTTTTGAGAATAGTGGTGACCAGGGTTTGTATGATGGGTTTGAAACCTTTACACATCCTAGGTTGCCAATGCAGAAGAAGCTTAGGAAAATGATTTATTGCCGCAGAAGCAGCAAGTAGAGTCGATAATCACAAGTTGTTAGTGTTTGCAAATAGAAACTAAAAATTGATTAAGTCAAGAGAGAGTGTTTGGTGAATAAGTTGTAAAGTGTTCTATTTGTGTGTAAGCAGAATCAAAAATCCAAAACACCCTTCCTGTTATTTTTAGATTTTGATTAAATGAAACAGAAGTTGACATTTTAAATACTACAAAGTGATTTTTTTTTTTCAATTGAAAGTTAGGGAATCACTTTTTTTAAGTATTTTTTTTGACTACTTCCGGACTAGAATTGTTAGTGTAGAAATGATCTGTGTCTGTGTGTGTGTGTTTGTGTGCGATGGGATGTCTTACCTGTAATTTTTTTTTTTTTGAAAGCACCTGTAAATTATTTTGATTACATTATTGTGCACCATTAACATGTAGGGAGTGTTTGCAAAAACTTCTGCTTTTAGAAGAAGTGATTTATTATAAGCAGTAAGTAGTTGAGAATCGGAAGTTGGTAATGTTTGAAAATAGAATTAAAAGTTGAGAATGAGAAGTTGAGAGTGTTTGGTGAAAAAATAGTAAAAATCTTATTTATTTGTAAAATTCAAACTAAAAGCGGAATCTAAAGTACCCATTTCCTTTCTTTTAGATTCGATTAAATGAAGCGAGAATTAGAAGCGAGAAATTGGTATATGCAAACACTAAAAAACCGCTTTTTTAAGAAAAATGAAAAGATTTATTTTTAGTGTTTGCAAACACTCCCGTAGTCTATGTAGACACCATGGACTGCAAACACTATGGCCCCAACTATGAATGACTTTGCTCAAGTCAAACTAGGCCCATCAAGCCTAAAATCAATTGTGATATTTGGATCCAATTCATCCAGGCTAAAGTAACTGGACCTCCCCACCTCGGCCCATTTATTTGAATTGAGTTTTATCCAATTTAAAATTGATACGACAACCTTTTTATTTTCTTATTGTTCAAGAAGTTATTTTACTTGTTTTTTTTTTTCTAAATAATTTACATGTCTGAAATGGTAAATATTCGTGCCCATCCATTTCCAGTGAAGTCAAAGGAGGTTTCATGTATTTCGTTAACAATCACATGTTGAGACAAAAACCAAGAACAAAAAGTTACATGTTCAAGATGAAGTTAAATGGGTTATTTGAATTAAGCTCTACTTATGTATACGTGTATTTGTTCATTTTGACAGTTTTTTTCCCCTTTAAAGTTGATGCATTGTTTTCTTTATTATGGGGTAATTCACTCAAGAACGGAAATCACTCCCTATATAGTCCGGAAGGAAAAGAGTGAACGTACCCAGTACGTACCCGAAACATTTCATTTATGAGCTAATTGCAATAAACGTTAAACTTAAAAAATCATGGACCTCGAAAGTCGGAACTAGAGACGTCAATAAGGGTTGCCTCGTTCTGACCCTGCTCTTACTTGCTTACCCTAAAAGGCTCTAGCCCTTACGGGTTATTAGGGCTAAAAACCCCGGAGTTATAAGGGCTTGAAAAATCTAGGTCCAACCCTAGCTCTACATGGTCAGAGTCGGGTCAGGACTAACCCTATATATATATATATATATTTTTATTATTTTTGATAAAGTCATACCCTTGTAAATTTAATATTTCTAACCAAATAAAATACTTATATAACATAATCTAATAAAATATATAAATAACAATAAATGAAGTTTCTTCTAAATAATTTTATGAATATAAAGTAACATCTACAATCTACTGTTATAATAATAGAATTATGGATCATAATATCATGTCCTTTCATTTAAAAAAATAATTAATAAACGAGATCTAAAATTAAATTTGATAGTATTATGATTATAAATCTAAATATAAATCTATAAAAAAAAAAAATATTGAGAAAAAAACCTTAAGGGCGTCAGTCCGACCCTAGTCCTAACCGCCGTAGGGCTAGACTAAAAAGCTTTTATGTTATAAGGCATTTGAAATATGGGCCCTCAAGGCTTAGACCATTTCTACTCGGAAGTCGGAACATTGAAACACTTTAGAACACTATTGTAAAATTCTCCATCCAATCTCAGTTAGTTCCAGTCCATGCGCTAAACACCCCTTGCCACCTATTAGTTTCTTTTTCCATTAAACCTTGTTCAAATTTTACCTAAGTCTTTAGGCCCCAATTTATCGCTTACCTACCTGTTTTTGAACACTTTTTCGTAAGAATCCAAATGTGTTTTGGAAATGAGAATGATATAATTAGGAGATACAACATGGAATGTAGGCCCATGATTGCTGGTTCAATGCAGTCATAAATTTTTACAGCAACCAACTTCTCTCTCTCTCATGCATGCAGCTATATCTAGAGGTGTCAGAAGACCGGGCTGGACCAAACAGTGCCCCGGGCCACAAAATTGAGGAGCCAAGCCCGACCTAAAAACGAAAAATACACTAGAAAAGTCGGGCTTTCGGGCTAGCCCGCCGGGCCGGCCAATCGGGCCGGCTTTGAGTCCGACTTTTTCGGCCTTGAAAAATAGAGCTCAGCCCACTAGAAAATCGGATTTGGTTCGGGCATTGGCCCATCGGGCCGAGCCAGAATTGACAGCTCTAGCTATACCTATGAATGCATGTACATTTTTATAGGCAGTAAAGATGCCACGCCCATAATTAATCTTGGCCCTGCAACTATCATGCAATCGTAGGGTTGACAACCAAAAGGGACCCAAAATCCCATCTCAAACTGCTGACATCAAACAAACATCACCTCCAAAATCACATCACCCCCACCCCCACCCCCACCCCACCTACCCCCAATCAAATCCATCCCCAACTCTTGATTTCCCAACTGCAATAAAATCTATTTCACCATTGGATTGTTTTTTTCATGTACCACCACTAGAGCTGTTAAAATTATCAAGTTGGGCCAAATAGTTACCGGATTGCTAATGTTGGAATCCAGTCCATAAAATTACACTGTAAATTTTGGCCAAGCAGATCGGCTTAATTTTTCAGGCCTAAAAATTATAGCTAGTGCGGTAAAAATACCAGACTGAGTCGGACCAAGACGGAGTTGAAAACTCTAGCCACCACCGGTAACTTGTCATCTTATCATAAGATACTCATATACTCTAGGGATAATTACAAAATGTATCCCTAAGGTTTGACCTAATTACAAAAATCCCAATTAACTTCTAAAATTACAAAAAGTACCATTGAGGTTTGATTCAATGTTAAAAATAAGGGATAAATTGCAATATTTTTATAAAATGAAGGGAGGTTTTGAAATATTTTTGCTTATGAAAGATTTAATGTTAGAAAAGAGAAAATCTAGGGGTATCTTTTGTAATTTTGAAAGCTGCAATTTGAGTTTTTTGTAGTTAAATCAAACCTCAAGGGTATTTTTGTCATTAACCCTATAATCTATTTCACCATTAGATTTTTTCCATGTATGACAACTAGAGCCATCAAAATCATCGGGCTAGACCTAGAGCAAAAATCAGGCCGAGCAGGCCAAACAATTACCTAGTCGCTAATTTTGTAGCTCAACCCATAAATCACACTGTAAAATTTGTGCCAAATAGACACAAATTTTTTCGGGCCTAAAAAATTAGAGTCCATCAGGGTAAAAGTACCGGACTGGTCGGATCGGCTTGGAATTGATAGCTCTAACCACCACTGGTAGTAGTTTGTCATTTATTATAAAATACTGACATAAATATTATATATATGTTAAAAAAAAAGTAGCTGCAGTTAGTCATCATCAATGCTGCTGCTACTACTACTACAACGTTACGTTCATGAAACGTTTACTTTACATATTCAGAATCTCTAAGATTCTCTACATATACATAGACACCACATAATTAATAACTTTATAATTAATTAATATTCCCATATTTGAATTTCATATGAAAAAGGCTAACTTAAACTTAAAGATCCAACGGCCAAGAATCTACCACCATCTGAAACCCATCTCTGTTGCAGTCTCCATGTCAGAATTAACATTATTATCAATCCCATGACCAACCGATGGGATTAATAATCCCATCTCACCACCAAACAGAAAAGGGTTCTCATATTTGGCATTTTCTTGATTCCCACCAAAAAATTGGAAATGGGGTTCAAAAAAATTGCCCTTTTCTTTCCTGCCCTGTTTGGCAATAGCATTACTAAGTTCCTTAAAGGTGAAGTCTTGATTTGGGATAAAGGGCTTGTTTGGAAAAGATGATGATGTGGGATGGGGGGACAAGAATGTGTCACATGATTTGGAGACAATTAGTGGGTTGATTAGGGTTTTGAGATCAGATAATTCTTGGGTGGGAATTGGGAAATTAGGGTTTTGGTGATTTTGGGGAATTAGGGTTTGGGTTATTGGTGGTGGTTCAAGTAATGGAGGCAATGTTAAGTAGTTTTGGTTTTGAAGCATTGTTATTGGAATACTTTTTTTGTCCCCAAACTTGTGGAAAATTCTGCAAATCACCCATTCTTCCTGTAAAAAGAAACAAATTAATTAGGTTTTATTGAAAAGGAAAACAGAAATAGAAATAAAAATTGAATCTTTTTTTCAATAAGTTGGGAACTTGGGAGTCCTAGTTAGAGTGGAGGGGATAAGTTTCAAAGAAACTAAAAAATATATATCGGATTCGAATCCCGATCAACACTGTTAAAAATGGTGAGTGACACCACTTGACCAATAAGTTTGTCGTAATAAAAATTGAATCTTTTTTGTGTCTTTAATTCTTTGCAGGCAATTTAGTACTCAAATCATAAATAAGATTTTTTTGGGGGCTGAGAAATTTTCAGTGTATTATAGCATGTGCTTTAAATGAAATTATAAAGATCTCAGAAAAAGTTAAAAAGTTTTTTTTTTTAATGAGTGATTAACCTTGCACTGGTCTCAATCATTTTACAAAATCCCAAGTCTAGGATTGCTCTGTTGCCTGCCAGCCAACCAATCACATATAAGTAGCTAACATATCGTTGCGTTCGTATTTGTCTTATCGTGTTTTAGTATTAAATTATCCCATTTGATCTTAAATATAACAATACTTATAATATTAACTTAATTTAAAATTATGTGTTCGTGTCGTGCTTATCATGTAAGTTGTCTCTATAATTGTGTTTGTAATCGTAATGTCGTGTAATTCATTATCGGACCCATTAAATCTCTCCATGCCAAATTACTGTGCTGTTATCGTGTCATATCACTCCTTGTCAGCCCTATTAAATCTCATAATAGGCATAAATGCATAAGATAGACACAATTAATAGGAAAATCAATGTGATAAGTGTATAATTGGTTTACAAAAAAACTCAAACTAGGTTTTCTTTATCTGTTTGTTATAATTTTTTTCACAAGTCAAGTATGAAATTTAATATGTCTAGTCGGCAGACAACAAACTGTTTCCAATACTTCCATCAATATCATGACAAAAAACCTAAAAGTCAACCTTATGAAAGGACAAATCATAGTGGATGGAAATTAAATCAAGTCTCAATCTTTCACTGGATTTCATATTACCAAAAGTTACAACACCAAGAAATAAAGGACATATATATACTATATGACAAAATCTTGTGTGAGACGCTATACTTTTATTATAAAAAATGATATTTTAAACGTAAAAAGTGATATTTTGTCTGTATACTCTTAAATATAAGTGTATTAAGACAAAATATCACTTTTTACATTTAAAATATCGTCTTTTACACTAAAAGTATCAATCGTCGCATCGTATTCATACTATACAGATAAGATTAGACATATACTACCACTATTAGCATTACAAAATATGAAATAACATCAAGAAATCAATTGAATGATCATATTAACTCTATTATAGTAAAATTTGAAACTGACCTTGCCGGTGTGACGGCACGAAAATTCACCATCGAGACGATACTCGTGCATAACCCATTTGGTTTTCTCCCCCCTAGGGGCCCTCCCTTTGTAGAAAACAAGGGTTTTTTTCATTCCAAGAAGTGATCCACTTGAAGCACTATAAACTTCTCTATCTTTACCAGTTGCTTTCCAATAACCAGCACTTGTTGCTCTGTTTGTTCTCAGCCCTGTTGGATATTTCCTGTCTCTTAAGCTGAAGAAATACCATTCCCTTTCTCCCATTTTTGCCACATCTTTTTTTTTTTTTTTTGCAATAAATACAAATTTAACACAAATTAATAAAATAATATTCTAAACAGTATATATATATATATGAAATTTTTAGGAATCTTTATACATAATAACATATGGTACAACAACATTAAATTCTTTTGAAAGTGCATTAATTAATTAAATAATTATCACTGTGGATTTTGGGTTGAGATCTCCTATTCCACTTTCCTTATTCCACTCCTATTCCATTGTATTGGATGAAATACACGTGTACAAGATGATGTCACGTGATGTTGTACATGTGTCATTCATCCAACATATGGAATAGGGAGAAAAATAGGAAAATGGAAATAGGGAATCTCATCCGTGGATTTTGCCAGAATATTAAATGTTTTCCAAATATCTGCAGGAAGTTATATATATAGCTAGATTTGTAGCAGAAAAAGTGAAAGAGTTGAAGAAATTAATCTGTACATTACTTCTCCTCACAAAAATATTAGGGATAATTACAAAAATCCCCCTGGGGTTCGGGCTAATTACAAAAAACCCGATTTTTTTTTAAAATTGCAAAAAACTCCATATTTTCCCTTCATAAGTAAAAAAATTTCATAGACCCCCTGGTATTTCCACAAATATTACAATAACCCCTTAAAATTTACGTATAACCAAATCCTAAGGCCTAAGGGGGCTTTTTGTAATATTGAAACGTATCTGGGGCTTTTCTGTAATTACCAAAAACCTCAAGTACTCTTTTGTAATTAATCTGTACATTACTTCTCCTCATAAAAATATTAGGGATACTTACAAAAATCCCCCTGTGGTTCAGGCTAATTACAAAAAAATCCAGAAATTTTGTTGAAAATTGTAAAAACTCCACATTCCCCCTTCACACATAAAAATCCATTTCAAACACCCCCATGGTATTTCCACAAATATCACAGTTACCCCTTTAAAATATACATATTACCAGACCTAAAGGGACTTTCTGTAATATTGACACATATCTGGGGCTTTTCTGTAATTATCCCAAACCTCAAGGACTCTTCTGTAATTATCCCACAACACCAAACAGAAACCACAAAAAAAGGAAAAAAACTCCATTAATGAAAATTTTACCTGGAAGTTCCCAAGGCTCACATCTGTTGAGGTCCACCTCAGCAATCTCCACTCCACAAAAGCTGCCATTAAAGACCTTTGAAGCTAAATAAAAAGTTATAAGCTCCTCATCAGTTGGGTGAAAACGAAAGCCAGGTGGCAACCCTTGTTCATTCATCTCTTCCCTTTCAAGCTCACACATTATTTCCTCCATTAATCCCATCATATTCTCCACACACACACAACACACACTAAATTATTTTCTTGAAAAAAAAAAACAGGGGATTGCTGAAAAAAACAGGGGATGACTAAAACATGCACAAAAAAAAAAAAAAAAAAACAGGGGATGACTAAAACATGCACAAAAAAATTGTTTCTTGATTTTTTTTTGTGGGTTATAAGGATATATATAATGGGAATTGAAGCACTGAATTTTAAGGAAAATGGGATTTAAAAAAAAAAACAGGGGATGACTAAAACATGCACAAAAAAATTGATTCTTGATTTTTTTGGTGGGTTATAAGGATATATATAATGGGGAATTGAAGCACTGAATTTTAAGGAAAATGGGATAGATTTGGAGGGGTCATAAAGGCTAAAATCTTTTGCAGAGAACCTGTAAAAGCCCACCTGAGAAGGGTTCCAAAACAGGCAAAAAAATATTCAGAAAAACAGGGGGGGGTGGGGTGGGGGGTTAGGAGTAAATGCAAAAGGAGTTGATTTTTGCAGAGATTTATGCGTGCGTTTGTTAGCATGTTTAGATGAGTCAGGCTCTTAGATTCATAGTGCAGAGAAGGGTCACTCAAATCCATTTACATAAATAGGACTATTTTTTTTTTTTCATGATTAGTGTATATTGTGTTGTTTAGTTCAGAGGACATTAAGGCACTTTTGTACCAAGTTTGATCATGAGTTATGGTTTCATGATTTATTTAGGTGTAGTTAGGTTTGTTGTACTAAGAATTGTTCCCATCTTTTGCATTGTTTTTGAATGTACGTATGTAGGGGTAGTGTTAATTCTTGACGGGACACTATAGTTTTATTGTGTTTGTGTCCTTTTTGTACCGACGTGATAAAGACACAAAATCTTATGTATCGTCTCATGTCGTGTTCGTGTCATGAATCCAATAAACACGGCAAATTTAAAAGATGTAACGTTAACATCCTAATGATATATATATATATATTAATCTATTAGCGACACGATCTGCTTGCAAACACGTATTTTGATAATGACATGTTTACCTTTTCGGGACACAATAACCTGATAATTTATGCGTTATTATTGGACACCTTGTACTTTGTTTCATGTATTCTCATTAAATATAATGTCATATCGTGTAATATGTTATCATGTTTTAACGTACAATATTGTATCATTCAAATTTAGTTAATCTTTTTCTACTTGTCTTGTCAAATCGTGTTGTGTCGTATCAACAAGAGAAATTTCGTGTTCGTATAAGTACAATTTCTTATCGTGTCAACTGTCGTGTTCGTATTTGAGATTATTATCGTATCGACACTAAACATAACACTTTTACACGATTTATCACCCCTATATGTATGTGAAATTTAATTTGAGAGCTCTTATTTCCTATCGTGTTTCATCTCATGTGTGACGTCCATGACTGAGAGCTCTTATTTTTGACATTCTTATCCTCAAACTTTATCATAATCCAAAACTACCCTTCTCTTTCTAAATACCCATACCATTAATATATGAGTTTTTTCTCCAAACACTTCAAGTTTGATTTTTATTCACTTTTAGATTTTATATACAAATACTATCAACTTCGATTTTTCAACTACCGTGTTTTCTGCTACAATAAAATCTTCTTAGAAAAAAAAAAAAAGAAGTGTTTGCAAACACATGAAACAAAAGTGCTAAGATACATTGAATATTTAACCAAAAATGCTCAAATATCAAGATTATCACCAAAAAGGATATCCCACAATGTAAGAAATGGGAAAAAAATACAAGAAGAGGCCAGGGCCCCCAATCCCCCAAAAAAAAAAAAAAAAAAAAAAGGCCCATCAAAGTATATTTTGTGTAACCCAAAAAAGGATAGGTGGATATGTAGGAAAAAGAGGGTAATACAAACCTCAGCTTTTTAAGTATCATCCTTAAAAATCAGAGGCAAAATGGGACTTTGCACCAATTTGTAGCTTTCGTATGGTTTGTGTCCTGACCTTATGACTTTCACTCACACCACACACACTTATCTGCTTGACAATACACAGACTTATTAACCATGTAACGGTTTTCTATATATAAATTCATGCTTTTAACACCACCACACCACATTTTTCTATCATTTCAATGGTGGCACTTCAAAATTAAGTTCAATTTTTTTCTTTTTCAAATTCAATTTATTGCAAAATGATAATTTTTATCTTTATGAACTATCGATCTTGTTTTCTATATATATATATATATATATATATATATATACACCATCGAGGGGAAAAAAAACGTCAAGTAGCGACGGACTAAACCAAGAAAACCCATCGCTGAAAATTATAGCGACGGATAACTTTTTCGTCTTTACCTAACTCTTCGGTAAGTGGGTGGCGACGGACGACAAAATCCGTCGTTAAATTGTTATATATCGATATGTTGCTAAAAATGTATTGGAACAACAAAAAAAGGACATAATAGCAACAAAATGGCGATGGATTTATCTGTCGCTAAACTTAATGACGAACAGTATACGTGTGACGTATTCTCACCTTAAACAAATTATTCTCAAAGGAAACTTGTAAATTTTTTCTCAATCATTTCGACATTTGGATAAGTTATCTTCTTAAATATAGTATTTAAAGGAATTAAAACAAAAATTGTTTCTATACCACAAAATTTTAGTTGGAGAAATTCCCAACTCATACTCGTATTTGTTGTGTTGCAGATCACATCCATCTATTGGGGCTTTTAAAACTTCCAGTCGGATATGGATTGAAAAGTGTTTGCAAACTCTAAGAAAAAGTGATTATCGGCTTCTACTTTGAAAATACTCCCTATACAAAATTTACCGGCATCGTAATCGAAATAATTTGACCTTGTGAAGGACAAAACAGGAAAGGAATAATGAGAGTGTATTAACTTTTATTCTTCTAATTTCCTCCAAATTAAAGATTGGTAAATAGATGGTGAAATTTCATTATACATTGTATACAAGTATATTCTACCTATGTACATATTGAGTAAGACAAGATAGAAGGTGAAAATCTTGTACATTGAGTGTACAACCATGTTTGTGCCCAATTTCATGTTAAATCAAATCAACAACTCATCAAACTTTTACTCCCGTTTTAAAAACGTCTAACTAAGCATCTTCAAAATTTTGAACATTTCTAGTAGTGACAATTACTATTCACGTTGTATCACCTCTTTCTAGTACGGACGGGATCTATCCGGGATCGTGTTTTATCTTCTAATTCATTGTATGGATGATTGTCACGTGTTTTAAATTACCAGATTAGTTTTCAAGCATAAATTTGTAGGTTTTCACGTACAAGGCAAGTGATATAAAAGATCTCACATGTTACTGGTAGTGATAATTATATATAGGCAAAAACTTGCGTGAGACAGACCCTTACACAAAGTTTTAAAGGTTTTTTTTGATTTATTTTTCTTAGGGTTTATATTTTTTTTTTTTAGGGTTTATTTTGTTTCTTGGGTTTATTTTTAATTGATTTGGATTTTTAGAATTTTTAGTCTTTTTAGGGTTTATTTTTTATTTTTCGGGTTTATTTTTATTTTTCGAGTTTATTCTTCATGTTTCATGTTTTTAGGGTTTATTTTTGTTTCTTCATGGTTCATTATTATTTTTAAATTTATTTTCATGGTTCATGTTCTCAAGACGGAGCCCTTAGGAGGTCCGACCGTCTCACAAGAGACTTGCTCTTATATATATCACTTCGATTAGATTCATTGTTTGTTGGTTTATTAGTTACGTCACAAGTGAGTCTGTGACATCCTTCCAATGTTTAAATCAATTAATTCATAACATATAGAAATAATCTAGAAAATCTGAAAGCTGAAAATTGCTCATTGATTTATGTAATATTTAATTATACGATTGAGAAGTATTTATAGACAAAATCATTAACTTTTTGACTTTAGATACCCTTATAATTAGTGGCGAGCAAGATATTCTATTTTAATTGGTGTTTTAGTGTGTATATAAAATTACTATTATATTATTATAAGCGAAGTATGAAAGACAATGTTATAAACTTATAATGCATACATGACATGTATTTATATTATTGAAATAGGAGATAAAACAACAAAATAGATTAATGGGCTTAATTCAGATCTATTATCTATGTTTATTTTTAAGGATATTTTATCTATATTAGTTAAATAATAACCAATCTCGCATAAATTCATTTCATAGGACCTTTAGTTTTCCTCCCACCTAATATTCGATTAATTTAATTGGACTTTTTTTTAGCATATCCAAATTAATTATGGTCCATCCTCATGAAACTTTCACTACAAGAAAAAAATAATTTACCTACTGAAAATATGTATGAAAGTATTAGGATAATTGTAAGCAAAGGTAAAACCGATAGGTAAAATCATTGAAATCAATATTTACCAAAAATTTAAAATTGTTGGTAATTACATACAATATTTGTGTCGAGAAATTTAAAAGTAAGTGATTTGTCGGTGTAGTTGGGGAATAATAATATTTTTTTTTAATCTAAAAAATTGATAAATATATACAATATTCATATCGGTAAATTAAAAAAATTGTAAGTGATTTGTCAAGTATAGTTGGGGAATAATAATATTTTTTTATTTTGTAGGTATTCGCAAGTAATCGTAAAATTTAATGATAAAATTATTTTTGTCGGTAAATGAATTTATTTTGTAGTTTTAATTTTAACTTTCAGAAACATTTTATATGAATCGAATGTGAAAGTACCAAATGATTCGAATTATAAAAATACTCAGGAAACAATTAATATTTGTATATCCTTTCATATGAAAAAAAAGGATTAGCAAAAGGACATGTAAATATTTAAAAAAATAAAGAGAGAAGTGGAAAGGCTGGATTTTAAATTTAATTTGACTATTTAATTTATGTACGTGCAATAATGGAGATAGGTATTGGTAAAGAAGTTAGAGAGTTAAACAAGTAAAAGATAGCAACAGTGAGAATCTAATGGCAGTGGCAGCCTACATATATTTGCACACGTACGTATTAGTAACCCGCACCTATACCTATATACCTACATACCTAGCTTCTTGCTCTTCTATTAATTAAGGATTCCCACTTCTGTTTTTATGTTACTTTCTTTTTCTTTTTTTTTTTGTTTAAACTTATGTATTGCATTGAATGATGTTAGATACGTCTTTTTATCAACATAAATGACATTAGATAACACAAATTTATATGACTTTTACATATTGTCATGTACATATATAACACATATTTGTAACACTTAACATTATAATATTTATAACATTTTTAAAGACTTTATCAATATGTAACGCTTAACACTTTTATATAAGTAACACTTTTAAGTATCACTTTTTTATTTCTTTTATAACGCAAATATGTATCACTTTATTTAAGAAGACTCGTTTGGCAACACTATATTTTATTAATTGTAACACTTTTTAGGCTATATTTTAGTAACTAATGTGAATTATATAACTATCATTAAATCATGTCAACTATTTATTTAATTAATTGATGTCACAAATAGGTGAAGACAAAAAAATTACCAAACCTAAAAAATTGTATACATCATGTACTCTTTTACTTGAATTTTTATTTTCTTTTTATAAAGTATTTAATTTTGCTTTTATTTTTTATTTTTACGAAGGTAATTAATTCAGTCGTAATATCGATAGAAAATGTGCGTGTATATATTTTATTATTATTATTATTTATTTTTTAACTAACAGAGACCAATTTCATCTAGGGGTGTCAATCGTGTCGTGTTTCGTGTTCAAGGCGTTCGCATGGTCGTGTTTTTACACAAGTATTATAGGTCCGACACGAACTCGAACATGTTAAGAAAGTTCAATTATTTTCGTGTCAAGATATACGACCAAGAACATGATCCGTTTATAACACGGGTAACCCGACACGACCACGAAAAACATGTATAATTTAAACTTGACACGAAAAAAATAAAATAAAAAATAGAAAAATTCAAATTACAAATAAAAAAATACATCAAATATTAAAAATTGTTAAAAAACGCATTTAATAATTTTTCCATCATGATATAACCAACTAAAACATCACAAAATATTAAAATAATATATCACTATAAAATTAAATGGGTTACAAGGTCAATCGTGAAATGACTGGGAAGGCAGTTTGACCTATTTTATTTTCAAGAAGACCGTTTTAGCCGATTTTGATTTGAAACCCGTTAAGGGTTGTACTTGTTTAAATTTGTGTTAGGTTTGATCGGGTTATTGTGTCGTATTGTCATTTCATCGACATGTGCTTCACGGGGCCCATAAAAAATGGGCCCATATATTTACCATGAATCAAATTTAAATAGCTCAACATAATATAGTGAGGAAGATGAAAGTGATTTTCATATGGAGAAGAAAGAGGGTTTCGTTCTTAAAAGTTGTAATTAAATTTAAGTCCAAATCGTTTCATAATTGAGAATTGTACATTTGAATAGTCATGAACCACTTACTTTATAAAAAGTATGTACATATTTTATGTTAAAATTAATCTTTATTCTATATACAATTGAAAAGAACTTCAATAATAAAATTTGATACATATACGGCATTATATTTTTCGGAAAAAACTTATAGTGCTAAAAGGAATGCATTCCTCCAAAGGAATATTTGTATTTTGGTCTTCAAATAAAATATTAGAATATTGAGTCTTTGACCAAGGAATGGTAGAGATAATTTTTTTTTTTTTAAGATAAGAATGGTAGAGACAATTGAATATTAACGTGAATTGCATAAAAGTTTGGAAGAGTTTTAATTTTTGAAATTTGGGTGTTTTTGTGTTGAAGAAAGTTTTTCTTGGGTGTTTTTGTGCGAGAATGAAAAAAATTGGGCCAAAAATTATTTTTCATTAGGAATATAAAAAAAAATTGGGCCCCTAAAAATTTGGGGCCCTAGGCAAAAGTAGGTCCTATCCATCAAGACGGGTTTATCACAAATTGACGCCCTAATTTCATCGTTAACTTTTTTTATTTTTTTACTAAAAAAAATTACCAATGAAAATTGATGTTGTTTGTAATTACTTAGGAATTTTTCCGTCGGTTTTTTTTTTTTGTTACAACTTTTTTATCATTAGTCGATAACTTAATTTTATATTTTTATATTTTTATATTTATTTTTACCGATTGAATATTGATATCGATAAATTCATTATATATATTTTTATATTTTTAATTTTTGTGTCCTTTAATTACGGTTTGTGTCCCCCGATGTTAAAGACTATTTAGTATTTAGGATGACTCAATTAATTTAATAATTAGAATATAGCATATCTCTACATGAAAACTAAAAAAATAGCAAAAATGTGATAATGTAAAAGAATTATTGTTAAAAGTTCGGGACTTGACCCAACTCACATATTGAAAGAGTAACTAATAGGTGATACTATCGCTAATCACCTCTGAGTTTTCATCCTAAAACTAATTGTTGATTTAGCTCACTAGACCTATAAGTTGGTTAGGCTCTATTTCTTTGTTAATTATCACAGTCCTCCATATGTATCATATCAATATTCCCCGGCCATTTTGCCGATGCTCGAGCATGAAATCTGCTTTGATACCATATTTTTTGACAACTACCCTGATACCATTGTTAAGAAAGACATGCATTTCTATATGTTATTCCAAGAGTTTACATGTATATATACAAAGTGTATTCTTGGCCATCAAGAATAAGAAGATCTCCAAATTTAATATAAAATCACCTATTCTACAAGAAAACATATCAATTCAAGGAAATATGTTATACTTATATTTTGACATACACAATATACACACGGGCACGAACATATTTTCACTTGCATAATAAGAATATTGTGGTCTATTAATAAGAAATTAAATGACAATAGACCAGACGAATATTATAAGAATTCTTGCTGAAAATCAGGAAAATTATTTTATTTTTACTCATTTGATCATAAAATATTTCTTATTTTTATTTCATACCTAGTAATATATCACTTTTCGACATGAAAATTAAACATATATTTACATGACTTGAATTTAAATAGTCGACATAACAATATATTCAATATAGTTATATTTTATTTTCATATAAAAAATTTGCAACCTACTCCAGTATAAAAATTAAATTGAACATAAGACCAAATCCAATTATGCTATAATTAGGGAAATGGAGTTTCGCAAAAGGTTCGGGCGCAATACATAAAATCGAGGTTGGGCCATAAATCACTCGAACCAGTGATATATTCGGCCTAATCCAACCCAAAACATATTTTTACACAAAAATGTATTGGACCGATTGGATCGGGCGAAAAAGTAGGCCCAATCCATTTTGATAACAACTAAAAACATAACCTCATCTAGTCCAACCTCTGATTGGTTGGGTTTGTGTCAAAAAGACTAATATTGAAGTCTTGTCGCATTTCTCGTTGATTTATAATATATTACGAGGGACAAGTGTTTCACCGATCACTAGTGAATAGTGATGTGGGATCACGAAACCTCCTATCAAAAAGAAAATAAAAAATGAAAACAAATTGAAAACCCAAAAAACCAATTCTTTATTACAATCAATCCTATTAATGATATAATTAGCATTGGTAAATGCAAAATTATTTAGTGGGAGGATGATGTATGATAACATACCTAAGAGAGTCTACAAATATATATATTGAAGAGGTAGGTAAATAGGGTATGTTGAGATTCGAGCCTCCTCTTAAATTCCATTATTGTTTCTCCAATTGCATCACATTGCTTACTATCTTCCCCTCCCTCTTAATTTACCTATTTACTTCTTTACCTGCTTTTATTTACATTCTTCTTCCTTTTCTTTTTTATTTTTCTTTATCTCTTTCCCATTTATTGTGCCCTTTTTCATTTAATTTCTTTTATAAATTAAAAAAATTGTGTTTCATTGTCTAGATTTTAGTAATGTACTGTGAATAAACCATATAAAGAGTAATGAAAGTGCGTGTGGTATGTCTTGTCAATTTTTTTTTTTTTTTTTTGTATAGAGGTATTTTTTATTAAAAACTTTAGAATAAAATTTACAAATTTAGAATAATATATATGGATTTTAGAATAACGTCCATGCCGTAATTATTTTTAGTACTAAACTTTTGATTATTTGACAATTTTGTCATGTTAGTCGTTGCGATTTTATGTATAGATTCAATGGTGTATTCTTAAATTACCGAAAATCGGGTGAGTATATAAATAACATAGTGCACGCTCTTTTCAGAGTATTAGAAATTGTGAAATTAAGCATTTTTTTTTTTGAAATGTTGTGATACCTTTGCTTTTTAATTGTTTGAATATTAGAAAATAGTTATTATTATTAACAAGCGAATAATATAGAATATCATAATGACTTAAAAAAAAAAAAAAAAGAGGAAATGGGGAAAAAGTGATTTTTAAAATACAAATTCTCAAAAGGAGGAATGATGAGAATCAAATTATATACTTATCGATTAGACCTCTTGTCTCAACTTAATAGTATTAAGCACTATACTATTATCCAATTCCCGATAAATAAATAAAAAAAAAAGTGGTTGTTATTATAGGAATGAATTAGTAGTGTATACGCATCAAAAACAAAAAGAATTAGTAGTGTATAAGAAGCGAGTGTACGAAACATTTGTGTTTCAATCATGAAGCTCTGATTTCTCTGCTTTTCCTCTCCATTGGGACAATGCTTTCGTACCATTTGCATTTAATTTTACTGTGGGGACCTCCCCAACCTCTTCTTCTATAATTCCATAAATGTATTATTTATATAATTTTATAAAATATTTCTTGGCAAAAGAAAAAGGAAATTCAAATTAAAGCTCACTTGGCATTGTTTACAGATTGATTGATCTCATTACTTGAATTTGGATTCTTGTGAAGGGACAAAAATTAAGTATGAGATGGTCTCATAGATCTTGTCACGAGACGGATCCTATAAGTAAATAAAATTTCAACCAAAACTTATAAAAATAACTCATGTTTTTGTGTTTTGTATGATCCATCTTATAAACTTAAGTCATAACACCTGCCTCATTATAAGACATTATCAAAGTTTGGACCATTTATTATCTGAAATTTAAATAAGAGACAATTAGATGTCCCATTTCTTTTGAAGAATATATGAAAAAGAGTGAGGTGACAACAATAAACAAGAGAAGGCCCCTCGGTCATAGACTCATAGCTCAACCCGTACAAAGGACCTCAAGATGTGATATCCGCGTTGGGCATCCACACGTGAGGACTTGAATTGCATTTGGTAACATGTTGATGTGGATTTCTCACAGCAGAATCGCTTCGGTTTAACTTGGCATTTCAGGCATATCTCGCAATTCACTTCTTCCATAAAATTCTACGTGATTAACAAAATTACGTGCGGGTTCAGCGCTAAAGGATGGATTCATCCTTTTTAAACAAGTTGAAGGTATAAATAATAAAAAAAATCAATAAACAAGTTTAAGAACATAGTGGTCCAGGAGTGAAAGTGCTAAAAGAGAGTGGGCCATCCATGTAAACATTATAACGTGGGTCGGCCCGTTAATGGTATTTTAAAGGCCTCAGGCCCACCAACGTTTTCAATATGGATATGCTTGCCCTGAGTGAGACTAGACCTGACTGTTTGCTTCTATGGTTTTGGCTGAGAAAGAAATTGTAAGGATTTTATAAATTATAATTTTAAGAAATTAAAATTTGTATATTTATTTGGCTGGCCATGCAAAACGTCCAGAAAAAATAAAATGAAATTATTGGGCACAAATTCGACTTGTTTTCTCGATTTATTATTTTACACATTTATTTAATTTTGAATTGTTTAATTAATTGTTCAATATTATTAATTATTATTGAATTATATATATAATTATCTGGCCCACGTAGTCCAAGTTATCGCATTAAGTCCGTGCGGCCCATTACCCCAGATATAAAATGCTCATCTTTGTTCATTTGTAGCCTTGTAGGTAATCTGAATTTTGCGCACTCCAACTTTTCTGTTATTTAGTTTTGAATATTTCTCCTACACGTGGTAATTTGAAGCACGAAAGACCTCCGAGACAACCCGTAGCTCGTTTGATGGTGTTGCAGGTAAGTTATCGTCTAAAAATTCACGAGCTCCGGAGAGAAAGTTGAACCGAATAATCGATACATTGACTTGGAAAGAATCTGTGACTTTTGAGTGTCATCGAGAAATAAAAGAAATTAAAAAAAAAAAGATAACGGATCATATTTAGGAAGTAATTCGTTTTATCCAAATTGTATATATGGTCATATATCAATTTTTTGTTTCCTCTCTATTTTTCCCTAAAACCTATTGGATACCCTTTATATTAAACAGTAGCATAAACACGAAAAGTCGTTTAACCATTTAATAGCAAATCAATTATTTATTTAAAAGACATTTAGGTGTAAAAATAGACTTTACATCAAATTATCATCATAGTAATTTTCAAAAAAAAAAAACAGTTCAACGTTTTGAACTTACCATTGGGATCCTTGATTTTTATTTCAATTTTCTTATTCAACAATTAAATCCGAATTTAAAATGCTAAGATATTCATATAAAACCAATGGGCTCAACAAAACTTATTTCTGTGCTGAAAATGGGCTCAGAATATCTTCGGATTGGCCCAAAAATTGCAAAACCCAGCCCGAGTAAATTCCCAGACAGCAGGGTTGTACTAGGATTTGATTTGAGCCCAAATAATCCAAACTTAAATCTTAAATATTTAGAAGGAAATATTATTTTATTTAAAACATTTCAGGAAAAAAAAACACTATACCATGATTTACCTCTTCTTGATGGGGATGCGAAATGAGCACATAGTAACATGTTGGGGCTATTTATAAATTTTTGAAAAATTGAGGGTTGCAAATATTTTTATACTTGATGATGTCGGAAAATTCAATTAGGCCAATTAATGGTTGGAGCAAAAAGTAACATGACCTCAAGAGTTTCTATAATTTTCAAATATCTCTAGGTTATTAATTCTTTTGGGATAATTAATATTTAGGTTAATCACAAAAAAAACCATAGATATTTCAAAATTACAAAAATATCCCTCAAGTTTGATTTTGTTTTAAATTTAAGGGTTAATGTAATATTATTATAGATGTCAAGGGGGTTTTGAAATATTTTTGTTTCTCAAGGGAAAAGTAAGACGAAATCAAACCTTATTGGGATTTTTGTAATTTTAAAATTTTTTTTTTGGTTTTTTTATAATTAGCCCGAACCTCAGTGGCTTTTTTGTAATTATCCTTTTTTAGTATTTATTCCAAAACCAACGCCTTTTTGGTAATTATCTGTAAACATAGATATAAGTGGAAAATTTATAAACTTTATAATATTACCCTCCCCCTAAAAAAATAATAATAAAATTGTCCTTGTTGAAAATATGCTAAAACTTAATCCAATTTTAACCCCCAAAATTTGAATTTCTTTCATCCTTGCCCCTTTTCTTTATTCATCAAAAACATTCTTTAATCACTCAACACAACACTTTCTCCAATCAAATTATAACATCATGTGTTTCATCACACATTTGTATATACAATTCCAAACATGCTTTGTTTGAAAGCCTCTACCAAAACCGAAAGAACCAATCTTAAAGTCTTAGCCACCTTCATTTGAAAGCAACAAACACCATCATACATACACAATTTCTTACACAAAATCCATATCTATATAAACCCTCCAAAACACCATCTTTCATACATCAACAAACAAACAAAAAAAAAAACATTCTTATCCCTTCCCATTTTGACCTCTAAAAACATGGCCTTTCCCAACCTACTAATCCTTGCAAGTCTCATGTTCCTCTCCTCACTAATCACACCATCGTCGGCCCGCGATTTCTCAATCGTCGGCTACACACCGGACGACCTAACGTGCATCGACAAGCTCGTAAACCTATTCGAGTCGTGGACCGACAAACATGGCAAGAAGTACAAGAGCCTTGAGGACAAGTTGCATAGGTTTGAGATTTTTAAGGACAATTTGAAGCACATTGATGAGAAAAATAAGGTTGCTAGTAATTATTGGCTTGGCTTGAATGAGTTTGCTGATTTGAGCCATGATGAGTTCAAGAACATGTATTTGGGGCTCAAGGGTGATGATCAATTATTGCCTAAGAGAAATGATGATCAAAAATTTAAGTATAGGGATTTTGAGAATTTGCCTAAATCTGTGGATTGGAGAAAGAAAGGTGCCGTTACTCGGGTCAAGAACCAAGGCTCATGCGGTACGTACGGTTCGTTTTTTGTCGATTCGTTACAGGGACGGAGCCAGGGGACTGGCGACGGCCGCCCTCGACTTCAAATTTTTTTCATAATTAGAATAAATTTACTAAATTTTATAAATTCGTCCTTCTAAAAAAACAAAAAACTACATACTTATATCTATTAGTTTCGAGAAAAAATAAACCTCGCCCGCTAGTCTTGATTTTTTGGCTCCGTCATAGAATATATTACATTTATAGTAGTATATGGTTGAAATATTAATTATCAATCAGACTTACTATTATGTTTTTGCTCGCGTATATCACAGTGATAATAGGTCAAATTGACATTTACGTTTTTAAAAATGAAAAGGGATAATTACAAAAAAAACCCTGAGGTCCGGACTAATTACAAAAAACCCCAATTTTTTTTTTTGAAAATTACAAAAAGACCCTTGAGTTTGATTCGTCTTATATTTTTGTCCTTCATAAGCAAAAAATATTCCAAAAAAACTCGTGATATTTCTAAAAATATTATAGCTATCCCCTTAAATTTAGGACATAATGAAACATGAGTGGGTTTTTTGTAATTTTAAAACATGTCTAGGTTTTTTTGTAATTAGGCCAAACCTTAGACCATCTCCAACTCATAACACCAAATCTCACACCAAATGAATATTTTATTCTTTCTTTTTCATTTTATAGTAAGCAAATTTATGTATTTATACAATTATTTTATTTACTTATAATTTATTATTATTAATGTAATTTACTAAAAACATATATTTAATTAATATTAAATTAATTAATTATATTTGAAAGAAATATTACAATTAATATTAGCATCTCTTTAGTTTAAATTATAATTGTTTGTTAAATATTATTATTTATAGAAAATATTAATTAATTATTAGAACCATATTATATAAATTAATTATATATAAAATGAAGATACCATTGGAATTTAAATTTGAAATTGAAGAGAATTGGAGGGCAAATTGAGGATATTGTATTATACCAAATTTGGTGTAATACTATTCACTACACCCAATTTGGTGTAGTGTTTAGAGTTGGAGTTGGAGATGCTTTTTGCATATTTGGTGTTATAGTGTGGTATTTGAAGTTGGGTTGGAGTTGGCCTTAGGGGTCTTTTGTAATTTTCCCAAATGAAAAATAGCCGTATTTTTCAAAAATGAGTTTTTTTAGGGATTTTGACTGAATAATTCTTTGGTAAGGTAGTTGGCCATTTTTCAATGCAATACATTTATCGGTAACGAGACATGATTCTCAGTTTCAAGTCCAAGAAACGTAATTGTCCCGAGAAATGAAAAGGACAAAATGGACAACTGAACTCCAAATTGGTTAAAAAACATGCTTTTGAAAAACACGATTAAAAATTATTTTTATTATGAACAAATAGCCAAAAATCCGATAGACTATATAATGTGACTTGAAAAAAAAAAAATTACAGGGAGTTGCTGGGCATTTTCAACTGTGGCTGCAGTGGAAGGGATAAACCAAATAGTGACAGGCAATTTAACAGAATTGTCTGAGCAAGAACTTATTGACTGTGACACAACTTACAACAATGGCTGCAATGGAGGCCTCATGGATTATGCATTTTCTTACATTGTCTCCAATGGTGGGCTTCATAAGGAAGATGACTATCCCTACCTCATGGAAGAAGGAACTTGTGAACAAAACAGGGTAATGATGTTAAATTAACCTTGATGACAATCATGAAAACTAATCATATGCATTGTTTTTTTTTTTTAATTAATTACAAAAATCACCCTTGAGTTTAAACAAATTATAAAAAAAAACCAACTATTTTTTGAAATTACAAATATTCATTTATATTTGTTTTTTTGACAAATTGCCCTCAATGTGGGGTATTTGTAAAGAAAATACAAACCTCACGGCAGGGGTGTACCTGGGGAAGGGGCTCCCGACCCAATAACACCCCAATTTTTTTTTTGTCCCGTTTTTTTCTTGGAAAAAAATGAAAAAAAAAAACATATGATAATATTTTTTTTGGGAAAAAAATAATTGAGCTAAGTGGAAATTTTTTAGGTAGGGGTACTCATCCTGGAATTAGCTGGCTACACCCTGTCTCACGGTGATGTTTGTAATACCTTAAGTTGGTATTTATAGTTTTGAAAAATAATTGAGTTTCTTTATAATTATGCCAAACCTCAAGGACAATTTTTGTAATTATTATTTTTTTTGGGATGATTACAAAAAATGTTTGAGGTTTGGGCTAATTACGAAATAACCCAAAGATTTTGAAAATTAGAAAAATTTCCTTAAGGTTTGATTTTGTCTCATAATTCCATCCATCCGTAAATATAAAAATATTTCAAAAGCATCCTTGACATTTATAGAGATATTACAGCTACCCCTTAAATTTAAAGACAAAATAAAAACGAAAGGTTTTTTTTTTTACATTTCAAAAATACTAGGTTTTTTTGTAATTAGTCCAAATCTTGGGGTTTTTTGTAATTTTTTAAAAGTTTCGATGATATTAACATTGTTTTAACAACATTGTTTCAGGATGAGTCAGAACTAGTCACCATTACAGGTTACCATGATGTTCCTGCGAATGATGAGCAAAGTCTCTTGAAAGCACTTGCTAACCAGCCACTAAGTGTAGCCATTGAAGCTTCTGGTAGAGATTTTCAATTCTACAGCGGGGTAAGTATAAACCACAATCCGAGCTGGCAATGGTGCGAGCCACGAGCCCAACAGGCTTTTGAAAAAATCAAGTCAGGTCGAGCCGGAAAATGAATGGCTAGCCCAATCCATGTGTGAATTTTTTGTACACAAAAACTATCAGGTTGGGTTAAAAGTCGGGCTAACCCGGCCATGGGCCAAACAAACCCAATTTTTTAGGCTTAGAAAATTATGGCCCACCCAAACCTAGGGCCAATCAGGCCTGTCACGGGTCAGCTACATTTTTGACTCTAACCACAGCCCTTTGATCACAATTTTTACAGTGTTTTAGTTCTAAAAATTCAGGCCGGGTTGGAAATCGGAAATGCATGGCAAAACTATCACTCCATCGTCTGGACTAAAAGTCGGGCTAACCCTAGCCCATGGGCCATTGGGCCGGGCCAATATAAATTTGGGCCTAAAAAAATCATGTCTCAGTCCATCCCAAACCTCAGGCCGGTCGGGCCGATCCACGGGTTGGGCTGCATTTTTGCCAGCTCTAACCACAACCCTTTTATCACAATTTTTACAATGTTTTGGTTCTAAAACTTTTTCATCAAGAATTTGATTGTTTTTGGATATGTTTGTAGGGTGTGTTTGATGGGCACTGTGGAACTGCACTTGATCATGGAGTTGCAGCCGTTGGATATGGATCAAGCAAGGGTCTGGATTACATCATTGTGAAAAACTCATGGGGACCAAAATGGGGAGAAAAGGGATACATAAGGATGAAGAGAAATACTGGGAAGCCTAGTGGGATGTGTGGCATTAACAAAATGGCCTCTTTTCCTACCAAAGACAAGTCAAACTAATTGACGGGTTTATTCCATGTTACAACCGGAGGAGGAGTATTTCGGTGGATAATAACCGTAGATTTGTTATAGATGCGAACAAATTCACATACAATCACACACGATCCGATGTGGCGCGTGTATTGTGTGCAAATCACGGTAGATACAACATCAAGTATAATCCTCTAGGAGTAGCATCTACAAGACCCTAATTGATGTTATGTTTCTGTTTTCTGGTGAATTTCATATTTTTTTAAAGAAATAATGACTTTTTTTTTCTTTTTTATTTTATTTTATTTTATTTCAAGTGTAATTTTTATTGAAAAAATCTGTATTGGGGAAACTCATTTGTTTAAGAAATTTTTATTTTCATGAACATGTTCATTGCATACAAAAATGCAATGAATTGTAGTGATTTTGGTTTCCTCTAGCCAAGAAGGGACTTATATTAAATTAAGGGATAATTACAAAAGACCCAATGAGATTTGATTATGCCTTTAATTTAAGGGGCTAACTGTAATATTATTAGAAATATGATGGGCGTTTTGAAATATTTGTTAGTTATGAAGGGAGAAAATGTAAGATGGAATCAAACCTCGAGGGATTTTTTTGTAATTTTAAAATATCTCTGGATTTCTTTGTAATCTAAACCCTAAAACCTCAAGGGTGTTTTTGTAATTATCCCTTAAATTAATGAGCTTAAAAGAGTAGGGTAAATTACAAAAACTACCATGAAGTTCAGCCTAATTATAAAAAAACAATTATCTTTCAAAATTACTAATATCCCTTCTTGAGGATTCAATTTGTAAAATCGAAACAAATGTCAAGGGAATATTTATAATTTTAAAAGATATTTGGGTTTTTTTGTAACTAGACCAAACCTCAAGGGTATTTTTCAATTAACCCAAAAGAGTAATAAGCAGCACAAAAACACAACCAGAATGTGTGGCAAAACATCAAACACATTTCTTGATCAAGTTTCCATTCATTCTTCACCAACTGCAGAATTTAGCTGTAAACCTTCCATAATATACAGTTCAAGCAAAAGCTTAGCTAGCTACATTACGACAAAACGAGCGCATGCGTATAGTGCATTCACGACACATGCACACGGCTTCTAGCAACCGAGAACATTCAAAAAAACTACGATTGTAAGCAAAAGACGAACGCGATGGATTATGTACATTAAGACACAAAGGGTGCAAGTGCTACTCATATTTTGCAACGACAGCTTCAAGATGCCATCGGATCTGAAACTGGGCGAGAACAGCCTTGGATCGACGGGTCCTGGCAGACTGAAGAAAAGCGTGAAGGGTCCTGGCGGGCATTGTTGCTGGAATTTCATCTCAAAAAAACTCGAGAATATTTTGTGACGATTTTCCCGCCAGTAGACGCGTCACACCTTGAACAGAAACCTTTCCGTCCCTTCGGATCTCACAGGTGAATTCTCCTGATAGAGAAAATCATTGTATGTGCTTGAGATAACCGGAAGAAAATTTTCTCAGGGAAAATAAAAATTAGGGATAATTACAAAAATTACCCCTGAGGTTTTGGATTAATTACAAGAAAACCCAAAGTTTTTAAAAATTACCAAAAAAAAAACATTCTTTGAGGTTTGATTCTGTATTTTTACACTTGACAACCTTCATGAGCAAAAACATTTCAAACACCCCTTACATTGTAAAAATATTACAATGAACACAGAACCAAACCTCAAGGGTTTGTTTTGGCAATTTTCAAACATCTCTGTTTTTTTTTTAATTAACCCAAACCTCAAGGATAGTTTTTGTTATTATCCCTAAAATTATGGATATTTCATGCATAAAGTAGCCATTTTTTTTGGAAACATTCAGGTTTCTAGGGTACTATCCAAACCACATTCCTAAAATTCTTTTATTCGCTGCTGGCAGAATCGAACAGATTTCTTAAAATTTGCCACCACTGAATGAAAAATAAAAGATACAAAATTGAAAAAGAGAGGGGAAAAAGAATCGTTTTACCGAAAAAGAAAAGGAAAAAAAAGACATTCAGAAATGCTTAGTAAAAAAGGCTTTACTTTTACTCCCGTTCCAAATACTTGTCGGATATGGAAAAGGAATAATTACAATAAACCCCCTGAAGTTTGGGCTAATTACAAAAAAAATCCGAAGATGTTTCAAAATTACAAAAAGCCCTCTCAAGTTTGCTTTTGCCTTAAATTTAAGGGGGTAATTGTGATATTTCTATACATGGGATGTTTTGAAATGTATTTTGTTTATGAATAGGAAAAATGTAAGACAGAGTCAACGTTAAGGGTGTTTTTGTAATTTTGAATAACCTCTAGGTTTTTTTGTAATTAGCCCAAACCTGAGGGAGGTTTTTGTAATTATCCCTATGAAAAATAATGCATGAGAGACAGATTCTCACTAGTCACTAGGTAGTCATTTCTCTTGTCATTCTAAAATGGGAACAGGAATATGTAACACGTCGCCTAACGCCGAATTCCAACTGCAATTTCGTGTAGATCATTCCACAAAAGGTGAGAAAGATCTATTTATTTCTCTGATAAACAATTTCATGTACCGGGATATAGTTTATCATAGCTGTATCGAACCCGAGCTACAAACATGTCTCTCTTATAAAAGTAGTTAAGGTGTTACATAGGAGCATAATACTTCCTTCGCCAGACGATCAGATAAAATACATTAGTCACACAAAAAAAAAAACGCATAATAGAAATGGCAAAATGAAAAAGAAATTTACCAGGATCTTTCTTGACCCCAGGTAGAGCAATGCAAAAGTAATACGCTGATTTGCTAACACCAATGTCCACAACTCCCACAGGTGGACCGACCCCTGCTCTACGAGCTGTTCCAGTCAACACGATAGAATTATTCAAACACCATTCGTCCACCTTCGGAATGGTTAGCAGGGGTAGAACAAATGACTGGGCGGATTGGTCGTTGAAAATTCAGACAATTGAATAGAATCACAACGCGCGCCTTTTCTCCCCTGCTTTTTCGGGTGTATTGGGATCCTCAGTATCGTCGTTTACATCCAGCGCAGTTTTACTTCTTTTCCAAATGATTTTCTTTACCTTCCCAGGACCCAAGCTATCCATGCTTTACCTACATCCAAAACAACCCCAAGAAAAAGTTGAGTTCAACTACAATATTGAATCATTAGTAAATTAGTAGTTACGCGTTTCGGTAAAGACTGTTCAATTTCCTAATTCATTTAAAAATTACCGATAGGGACCCATGCACCACAAAATCCTTAGTTCTTATCATATTGAGCAACCAATACTAAAAAACAATGTTGTAAAAAGTGCTAGGCGGAGCCTAGGCGGGTAAGGCGGGACACAGGCGGGATTAGGCGGACCTAATCAGAAACAAAATCGTAGGCGAACAAGGGGGATCTAGCGCCTAGGCGGGATTAATCGGGGCTAGGCGGGATTTTTGCAACAGAGCCATCAATCATCCGCAGAGAAACGAAAATTAAAGATTTCACTCATAACAATAGTTTTCGATCATTATGAATCAATATTAAAAGAACATTGTCAGAGATTAGATATCACAAACCCCAGAAAGGAGCTGTCATCTCTCTTCCAGCCGGGTAAAAAGAAGACCTCGGTCTCGCATTGGTTTTAAATATTTTCAGATTTTTTTTTTTTTTTTTTGCGGGTATGTATACACTTGTCCAAGCCAATTACAAGAAATTTGTGTCACAATAATCTAGAAAGCTATATTCCAAATGTGATATATAGTCTCAGAAGAGCTATTTTCTGAAATCTGCCCTCAATCATTATTCATGATAGCAGAATGTTGTCTTCCATATCTATTACTAAGTCGCCATCAATTCAAATACAAGAAACAATCCAAGTGCTCGTAGTATTTTATAAAAAGCATCTGAATTTAGTGAGTGAATTTCCTATCAGTACCCACAGTTTTTGTAATTGTTTGGTATATTAAATTTAGACCTATATTCTGCGTACCATTAACCGGAAAGCTATGTGAAACACCTAGGTATTTTGTGATCCGCCGAAATACTGTCATTTTCCCGAAACACAACTAAACATACATCATGTTCTCCACTATATTTCTTCCCTAATAGATCATATTTTTTCCAATACATTCTCCCTAAACACATTATCCAAAACACTCCCCCCAAAACACATCCTAACGTTTCCCTCAATTAGTAATATTGCTTTATTGTAAAAATCTCTATAGTAGATCTAGTTACGTATACAAGCCGTACCAGGGACTGACTGAAATCTGTTGATGGATATTACCAACCACTATATTTTCTTTCTAAATGGCATGGCAATATCTCATTATAATGTCGCACCACCAGCAAACACGATTAAAAAGTCTTTACAATATCACTAAATTCTCACCAGTAGATTAATGCAGGTTTATAAACATAGCATATATAATCGGGAACTGAACCTGCCCCTCCACCACCACTAAGAATGGAACAAAAACTCCCAAGTATAATACGCGTCAGCAATGCAACTAAGTGCGCAAACTAGTCGAGCTTTTAAAACTATACAAGCTTGAGTTCCTCTCAGAACTGATTAAAGCTTGAGGACCCTAAAGATCGATGAGATTCTTACTAATCGAGCCTTATATGAGCTCAAGCACAAAATACAATTAATAAATTTATCGGAAAGCTCATAAAAATAAGCTCTACTTCATTAAAAGCACAATCTCTGGCAGGATTTAACTCATCATGCACACACACCCCCACAGACATCGTTACGTGCACTCCATAACGGCCCGATTACTGTTAAAAACAGTAATTCAGCCGCCTCATAATCCTCATAACCCACTATTCAAGCTATATAAGCAGTTCCATTCTACATCAAACATGAGTAACACCAAAAAAATTGGTTTCAGATAAAAATGTCAAAAAATTGTCAACACATAAACAGAACACCCCCACCCCATCAAGAAAGTTTGATTTTCAATGTCTTAGGCTGCAAAATAGTTGACATATTTTCTTATTTCTAGGTAACAAGATTGAGCCCTTTGTGTCTTTTTCAAAAAAAAATAGCTCTGGGTATAACCGTATAAGCACTCAGAGCCTGAAAATTGTAAATACACGAAATATCTGAGGAAATGGGGAACATTACTAAATGCTAAAGCGAGACAAAAATGGAGGCATGGGAAACTAAATCAATACAAGAATTAAAAAAATGAGAAAATACATTAAAATAGTCGAACATGAAATGCACGAAAATTTCACCGATTAAAACCTGAAAGAAGAAGATGGGTTTTATAATTAGGGAGCAGGGCTTTTGTCTGCAGAACCGGCTCGCCGAAACGACACAAGAACTCGCGTTTTGCTTGCTTGCTTGCTTCTTCTTCCTGCAAAATGATTATTAGAAACATGAACAAGAAAAATTAGAAATATATTAAAATATATACCGCAATTCGAGGACACTTGTTTTTCTTTTTACTCATTTTTTCAAATATAAAAGGCTACTTTTTTTGGGTCATTAATAAATAATTATTCGGTTTTCCTCAAAAAAAAAAAAAAAAAAAGTTAGTCGGTTAAAAAAAAAAAAAAAAAGCATTTAAGTAGATTTGATAAAAAATATTTTTTAATTTGATGTAATAGTATGTACTTGTGTGTGAGTCTAAACCAAATTTAATTCAATTCACTACACATGGACTATGAAGTTGTTCCAACTATTCAAATAATGTGCATACTCAATTAAATAGTCGATTTGAGGTGTCATCTAAAGTTCTGTCAGCTCCACTTGCAACCGATCTACTAGATCATCAAAGCTAGTTTAGAAGATTGACCGATCAGCCTACCTCGTTAGGTCAACGCACTAGTTGCAAGACAAGGCCAAGTTCAGCAAGATTCGTTAAAAAATCAATGATGATCGAACTAAAATTGCTCAGGTAAAACTTACACAAAGACAACAAGTTTTATAAAGAAATATTTGTCGATCATATGATGACAATAAATGTCCCATATCTTCTCAAGCAATCATTTCATATCTACTAATGATATAAATGAAATATTTATGATAGAGATAATAACATTTGATGTTATTCGTGTACTGTAATTGAAACTCTCAGCTTATTATCCACGATCTAACACTCACCTCGATCATATTAATTGAAAAATAACTTTTTACTGCTTACTTATTACCTCCTAAATTTCACGTTCATATTTTGCATTATAATTGTGCATTATTGATCATTTGCACATCAAGTTTTCATTGCATATGTAAAATAATAATTTAGTAGATTCATCATTTCTTAAGCTTTATGGATAAAAGAAGATATAATAAACTTAAAACCACATACAACCAACGGCGGACCCAGGGGACAAAGGGGGCCACTGCCCCCTCCCCAAAAAAAAAAAAAATCCAAAAAAATTGCCTCCCCTCCCTCCCCTCGAAAAGTTTTCCAATTGTTTTTTAAAAGATAAAATAAATAAATTAATTTATAATTGTCCCAAAAAAATTCCAAAAATTCCCCCTCCCCAAAAAGTTTTACAAATTATTTTTTAAAAGATAAAATAAAAAAAAAAATAATTTACAAATTTCCCCTCAAAAATTGATAAAAACTTAAAATAGTTGTCTTTCACAATATAATAAGTCATTATTATGGTTGGTTAATGGAAAAAATCCGCATAATTTAAATTTATAAACTCGGTCCATTATTCACCTCCAAAGATATAATCAACTTAAAAACACATGAATTACAACAATGTCCAAAATACAAGATCCAAATAATCATATACATGCATCAAAAGAATGATTACAAAACTTACGCACAATGTTTGACCTAATTACAAAACAACACAACTAACTTTACAAATTACAAAAATCACTCTTGAGGTTTATATCCATCTTACATTTTGTCTCAACTTTTAGTTGAATTTGCTAACGCCATCAAATATTTTGCAATTACACTTGTTAACTTTTCTAAATATAATAAATAACCTCAACTTTTATTTGTCTATTTGTAATATTTAGAAAAGTGAGGTGTATTGTTAAGTATAAAATGGAAAATATGGAGTTAATTGGATTATTAGAATAGTTGAGGGATATAATTGTGAAAATATTGGATGTGTCAACAATTTATGTTAGCTCCACTAACGGTAGTGCAAAATGTAAAACAAATATAAAGCTCAAGGGTGGCTCTCTAAGTTTTAAAGTTAGTTGAGTTTTTTTTTGTTATATAGTTAAATCAAGCCTTAAGGGTAGTTTTCATAATTATTCTATATCAAATACCAAGTTTAACGATAAACTTTCTAGAAAAAAACTACAAATAAAAAAATCATTTTTGGCCAGTTCTTGACCAAATCAATTAATTCTAATCGGTTTTGTCCGGAAGCACTTCCCACTCGAACTTGTTCAGAGATCAACCATGTATTTCAATTGTAGAAACTTGTGATGTCTTGGCGATTAACCCGATTATATATAAGCGCATAAGTGCCCTCTTATGCTATTTCTCATTGTACGGACTTATTCCATACCCTGAATTCGACCTATAATGGTCTAAAGTCAACATGGATATTGCCTTCAAAGTTGGTTTTTTGCCATTACCGACTTAGCGTAGCTACATGGCCAACAGCGCCCCGACACCTAGAGTCATGTCAAAATGGGGTCCAGCGGTGTGGGCCAACCCGACAACCGAGGGCGGGCCGGCCACCATTATGGAGGGCAAGAAATATCTTGGTCCAACATAACCCACCGTGAGCACGGGCTAGACAGGCCAGGCCCACCCAAAAATGTTATGCATATTATTAATTTTATAAATTAAATATAATAATAGGTGACAAATACATATTTTAAAAATATAATATACATTTTTATAAGAGATAAAAATATAAAATATCAATTATATTATTTTTCTTTTATTTAATCTTTCTTCTTTTTTTTTTTTTTTTTTTTGGGGGGGGGGGCGGCCGCAGACCGCCACGCCAAGCCGGCGGTGGGTAGCTCGTTTAGGCCCACCCTCTTAGCGGGAACACTTAACCCATCTCCTACCTTAGGCGTGACCCGTTTTAACAACTCTACCGGTGACATCCCCTCTTTTTTTTTAAAAAAGCTACTGAGCAATTATTTTTTCAAAAAAATATATGAGTTGAAATTTATGTAGTTTTTATGGTTTTTCTATTATGTTCATCCTACTTTCGTGTATTGGCAACCTAATCGCCATTGTTTGCTACCATGCTAAGCTACAATCAAACGGCCGTTTGATATTACTATAAAGCTCGGGTGCCTTTCTAAGGTTTGGTTTCATTATTGCTCCAATGTTATATAATAGTCAATCTGAAAATGCTTTGAGATCGGTTTAAATTTAAATAATTCGTACAATATTCTTATCTTTCAATCATTAGGAGTTCTTTAATTCCTCGTGAAATATTTTAATCAGAACGAATATGAAAGTAGAAACTAACGCGAATAGTTGACTAACAATAATTGGAGCATAAATTTTGATTTTAGAAAAAAGAAGGAAAAGAGCGGGAAAAAAGGAAAAAAAAAGCAATAGACAAAGTATTATTCCTTTGAATTAAATCATACTATATATACAAGTTGATACCACCTGTTACGGGGCACTTTCTTGTTTATGCGGAAAAAGTGGCACCGTCTTTGATGGTAGTCGATCTCGCCACGACTACTTCCGCCTCAACACCACCAAATACACGATAATCAATTGTTACGTCACAATCACATATGAGGATGCTTTTGAGGTACAACAAAGCTTGAGCGAGAAACTCATTTTCGTTACTAATTGAATACAATATAATATTGAATTACATGTGGAGCACATGTAGTGTGGTTCGAAGAAGAATTCCTCGGCGTCGTCGTGGCCACTTGTGAGACGAAAAACGAAAAACAATACTTATGAGAGGTATGACCGTCGAACAACTAAGAAATATGTTTAGACAATATATTATTTTTTTTTTCCAAAGACAATATGATCGTCTCACACAAAGTTTTGTCTTTATATATATATATATATATATTCCACTAAAATTCAAATCAAAATTTATAAAATAAAATAGAGGGATTCAAGTGGCTAAAAAGAATTTTGAAAGTGTAATTGGATGTGAGATTAAAAAGTAATGATGAAAGTTGATTTGATTTAAAAATAGTAAAATAATAATTAAATATAATTGATACTTATAGATGTGTGAGTGAATGAATAGTGAAATTTATTATAGAGAATGTGTAATAATGATTAGTTTTTTTAGAAAAATATGTAGTTGTGATTGTTTGATTGGTAGGGAAAAAAATGAGAAAAAAATGAAAATAAGAAAATAATATATTTTCTAAAAATCTCATAAACAATCGAATATTTGGTACTTTTAAAATTTCTCCAAAATGGAATCTCTTTCATATGTAATCGAAGCATAATTCCCTTCACAAAATCCAAAATGTTTAATTGCTATACTAGCATTATAAATTCATAATAAACAATAAGCTTGTCTAGGGAATCTCTTGAATAAAAAAATTCAAATTCAAATCTTTTGTTTTTTGGTGTCATATTTTAAAGTAGTTGTTAGAATATTTGATATATACACCAGAAAATAATGAATAGTCTTCTAAAGTCTTGAAAAGCTGAAAGCTTTCTATACATACAGATTTGCGGGAGTTTGAATTTCAAGATGCATTTGAGCGAGAATGAGGGAATAGAGAACAAAATCTTCGTGGTGACAGGCGGGCTGGGCTTCGTCGGCTCGGCCCTTTGCTTGGAGTTAGTCAGAAGAGGGGCCCATCAAGTCCGGGCCTTCGACATTCGGCCCGAATCACCTTGGTCTCACGATCTCCGCCATCAGGGAGTTTCTTGTATTCAAGGTGTGTGTGTGTGTTTTATTTATGCTTCTTTTGTTTTTTTCATCCTAGTGATCGTGAATTTGCTAACTGAAAAATGGCAGATTGATGACTAAAATGGCTGGCGATTTAAAATTTCTCTAAAAATCGATTATCAATTTGGGGATTTCATTTTTTTCGGTCTAGATTGCTAACTGAACATATGACCAAAGCAAATTCACGATCACTACAACAACAACAACAACAACAACAACAAATAAGCCTTTAATCCCACAACAACAACAACAACAAATTGATAATCGATTTTTAGAGAAATTTTAAATCGCCACCATTTTAGTCATCAATCGCCATTTTTTAAAAATCATTGTCATAAATTGCAAATTAAAAAAGTTATTGTCCTATTTTGCCACCAATTTAGCCTAATTTTAAAGTTTTTCTTAATAAGTATAATTTGTTAATGCAAGTGATATATATCTCGAAATTTGTTGTAGATCTTGATTTAGGAAGGTAAATTAGATGTATCGACTTAGGTCAGAAGCGACGTGAGGTACTTTGCAAAAGGTAACTGACGTAAGATCCCAAAAAGCGAGGTGAGTCTTTGTTTGAGAAAGACGAAACAAAGACACGTTAAGCTAGTTGGGGTGACCCCACCTAGAGCCTTTCAAGTTTAAGTTAGAATCGAGGTAATTGAGGAACTTAGGAAGCTAAATAATGAGGTGATTGAGAATAATGACAAGTTACCTTTTCACCATGATTTTCGTTGCCGTATTTATAGTACTATTCACCTTGAAATGCGGATCATCGTACACGTGGCACTCCATCGACGGCGGAGAGCTTGCGTGCGACCCGACCGGGCCGTTGGGTCGGGTCGGGACCCATATAAAAAACCACGGATGGGCATTTTAGTAATTTCCAACGAGGTGAGGTTATGATGGTAATTTCCTTATCTAAGTACTAAGAAATCACCTTATAATGATCTTATAGTCAGAGATTCAAAGATTGTTTGAAGTGCATTTTGATGTGATTTTGTTTGATGGAATGGGGTTTTATATTGGATTGAACAGTAATTTTAAGTGGTAATTATAATTCTTACCATTTGAATTGTGATGACTTTGTGTTTATTGAAGTTGCTCATGTTTTCAGTTAGTTTTCCATAAGTAACTGAGTTAAACATGACTCATTTAGTCATTTACCAAAATTTATGTACCTTTTTAGGGATGTTTCAAGAAACAAGATGTTGAAACCGCTTTACGCGGGGCGGATTGTGTTTTCCACCTCGCTTCATTTGGCATGTCGGGCAAAGAAATGCTTCAGTATGGTTGTGTCGATGAGATAAACATAAACGGAACTTGCCATGTTTTGGATGCTTGCCTGGACCATGGAGTCAAGAGGCTTGTGTATGTTAGCACATACAATGTTGTGTTTGGTGGGAAAGAAATCGTGAACGGAAATGAAGCCTTAGCGTACTTTCCCATAGACGATCATGTAGATCCGTATGGCCGTAGTAAATCTATAGCCGAACAACTGGTCCTCAAGAGCAATGGTCGACCCTTCAAGTGAGTTGACATTGTTTTCATTTCATCGAAGCATAGATAGTTTGCGTTATGCGTAAATTTGTGCGTTTTTGGTTGTTTATTATGGCTATGCAGAAACAAGAAAGGAAAATTATACTCATGTGCGATCCGCCCTGCTGCTATATACGGACCAGGTGAAGAGAGACACTTGCCTAGGATCGTAAAACTTGCAAAGTTGGGTCTCCTGCCGTTCAAAATTGGCGCAACAAACGTGAAATCAGACTGGGTTTACGTTGATAACCTTGTAACGGCCCTGCTTTTAGCTAGCATGGGCCTTTTGGATGACATCCCTGGGATAGAAGGACAGCCCGTTGCTGCTGGCCAGCCCTACTTCATATCCGATGGTAAATTTGGTCTACATTTTAAGGAAAATTACAAGATTAGTCCTGTAACTGAAAGGTGGTCGAAAAAGGACCTTCAAAATTTTCTAATGACAAAATAGTCATGTAACTATGTATGGTTTTGCAAAATAGACCTGCAAAATGCATGGTTTGCAAAATAGTCCTATAATCGGTACTTGAGTATCGATTTTGGTTCTAATTTCACCAAAAATTGAGAATTACATGTGCCGCTCACGTGATCGAAATCCAATGAAATTTCAAATTGTCATTGAAATTATGACTAAAATTGAGACTCAAGTATAAATTACAGGACTATTTTGCAATGTGCAATTTGTAGGGCAAATTTGCAAAATCGCATATAGTTACAAGACTATTTTGCAATTCGAGCATTTTACAGGACCTTTGTGCAACCGCGCTTTTAGTTACAGGACTAATTTTGCCACATTTTAATGCAGCTTCATTGGTCTAAAATTGGGGCGGATAATTCCTTATTTGCTGATATTATTAGAGAGTGTAAATGTTTGTTAGAAACTATGTCGAATGTTTCTTGTGTATTTGTTAGGAGATCAGCGAATTCTGTTGCTCATGTGTTAGCTAGAGCGACTAATTCTATGTCTGGTTTCAAAGAGTGGAGATCCGTCCCTCCACCTTTTATTTGTAATGAACTGCAATTCGATTTGCATTATTAATATATAGCTTTCCTTTTGATTTCAAAAAAAAAAAAAAAAATTGGGGCGGATCATGAATTTTTACTTGAATGTCGTCTTGGGATTATTTGGAAAATCTTCTGTAAGAAACCAACTTGGGAATTAACATGTTTTTGTCTGAGATTTCAATAATTTTCAATGCCCCTTTGTTTCCTTATAATCGACAGGTTGTCCAGTCAACAGTTTTGAGTTCATCCGGCCATTACTCAATGGTTTGGACTATGACTTGCAAGTTGTCATTGGAGGTCCGACAGGCTCTTCTTCTCGGAAAGCTTTTCCGGGTGTTCTACTCGTTTCTGTATCCATTGCTAAGTCGGGAATGGCTTCCTCAGCCTTTGATCCTTCCTGCTGAAGTGTACAAGGTGCAGTTTCATTATTTTCTTGTTTTATATTCTAGTATGATTTTCGACATCAAGTTGACGCTAGCACGTCGTACATGAAAACATGGATAAATTTATAATTCAACCAGGAATGTGGGATTTTCACTAGTGCGTATTATATCGTTCATCCAAAATTGAGAGCACGGAAGAATATTGACTTTAATCTCTCGTACTAGTCGTATGTGGTCGGATTTAGCGAGTATTTTTCTTGAATCTCTTGTTTCTTGTAGGTGTGGAAGTATTATTCTCCAAAATCATTAGGGTAAATTACAAAAACTACCCCAAGGTTTAATCTAATTACGAAAAGGTCTAGTTATCTTTCAAAATTACAAATACCCCCTTATTGTTTTACAAACAACCCCTCAAAAGGTGCAATTTGTATAATAGAATCAAACATTATTTGTAAATTTGAAATTTAACTGAAGGTTGCGTTAGAAAGGGCATCTAGCGTAAAACTTTGCCACTTTGCTTTTTATGTGAATTTGTAGTGTTAACTAATTTTAGACAATTGACACTATAAACTTCACACCACCGACCCCACATAGTGGGATAAGCCTATAGGGTGCAGTTGATGATGATGATGATGATGAACTGAGTTTTTCTGTAATTAGACTAAACCTCAAGGGTGTTTTCATAATTAATCCAAATCATTATGTAGGAAGATTTTACTAGCCAATTAATTATGTATCGTATTAATGTTTCTTTCACGTTGATAGGTTGGTGTCACCCATTACTTCTCGATTCTCAAAGCGAAGGAGGAACTGGGCTATAGGCCTATGGTTAGTCCTCAAGAGGGTATGGCTACAACAATCGCTTACTGGAAGGAGAGAAAAAGGAGAACCTTGGATGGACCAACGATATACGCGTGGATTTTTGTCATAGTTGGAATGACGATACTATTCTGTGGCGCGTACATGCCTGATATCGGCCCAATTTCCGTATTTAGAACCATTATCCTTTTCTTCCTACGGTCTATCCCCACCGCAAGAGGAGTTTTCCTTGTTTCCATGGCGGCACATATTGGCGAGGCCGTTTATGCGTGGAAGCTTGCAAGAAAGTTCGATCCTGCAAATGCAAGAGGTTGGTTTTGGCAGACTTTTGCTTTGGGGATATTTTCGTTACGTTATCTGTTGAAAAGAGCTAAAAAATAGGCAAAATTTTTACTTGGTTTTGTAGCTTTTCTTGTTGTACATTTACAAGTTATTGTTTTATTGGAGTTGTAAGAATTAAGTTAGAGGTTGGATTATAGTGCTAATCTTTGAATCAACATGGACCCGAATTCCATCCATTTTGTTTAGTCATTATCCTCTTCTTATGTCAGTTGCTAAGCCCGTACGTAGGCTTTCTTTCCACCATCTTCAACTACGGATGATCGATCTTTTTCTATATGTTCTCGTTGGCCTGACCAGTGAACGCTGGTACGGCACCATCCCTTAGTTCGATTCAATTCTCCTCAGTCACTCTGTTTTGCTGCTTTTTTATGGTGTAGTTCTTGCAGACTTGAAGAGATGAAGGATTTTACCCATTATCAGATTGTTGGTAATCTAATCTGCAAATAAAGATTGTTTGTGTAATAAATCTTTGAGATAATTATAAAAACTACCTTTGAGGTTTAGTCTAATTACAAAAAAGCTCTAGTTATCTTTCAAAATTACAATACCTAAAACAAATAGTCCCCTCTTGAGGCTTCTTGAAGGTGCAATTTTGTAAGCTAAAAACAAATTTTATTATGGGAAAATCAATCATCCCAACTCATGCATTTTTTAATTAGGGATGATGGGTTCAAATTTGATTCAAAATAATATTTACGGATCCAACATATTGAACCCATTAGGTTTTGAATCCAGATCTCCCCAGTGTCATAGCTCAACCAAAGAAAGAACTGAGTGATGTGATATTGTGATGTACGTTTCTTTGTTTTTGCATCTACAGGGTCAGAAGTGAAGTGAGCAGGCGTTCGCAAAGCGTACTCGTGAATATGCTCGGATAACGTTCGTTTATGTTCGTTTATTTAGTTAAGTGAGCATAAATGAACACATTTTGAGGCTCGTGTAATAAACGAACGAGCTTGAATAATTCTATACTCGTTTACTAAAAGCTCGTGAACAAGTTTGTTTAGTGTTCGTTTATAAATGTTCAAGAACAAGCTCGTATAATATATTTTTAGACTTGTTCGTGAACAAACTTGTTAAGGGCTCGACTAATAGCTTGATTATTTTAAATAAAGAATTAAAAATATTTTATTTTAATAAAATTAAAAAGACTTAAAGCCCTTAAGATACATAATACTCCCTAAACCCTATCCTAATACGTAATAATGATAATTCTCATTAAATAAGCTCTGGCCCATATTTTTTCACTATTTCTAAAATATAGTTTGGCAGACTTGCCAATTGTTTGGTTAGTTACTTAGTTTATGTGTGTTTATTTTTTGACAATAATTTATATGTATTTTCATCGATAAGTTTGAAAAATGTTTGTTTGTTTATCGTTCACCAAAAAAGTTAATTTTTTTGTTTATTTGTTGTTCGCGAACAAAGTTATTAATTGTTCATGAACATATTGAACACGAACTCAAAACGAACACGTTCACGAACATGTTCACAAACACATTCAAGCATTAAATTTTTTATCAAGCTTCAACACGAACAAGTTTTTTAAAATCGAATCAAGCTCAAGTCAAGCTTGGACATGTATAAAATTAAACGAACATATGGCAAACAAGTTAAAGCTCGGCTCGGCTCGGATCGTTTACACCCCTACCCGCATCGTGGATATTTGAAACCCCCAGTAACATGGTGGATGAAGATTTCTTGGAATCTTGTGTGGTGGCTCAATCTAAAGCGGTCGGGACCACGACTCGTTGAGGCGTATCCCTCGATTCACCTCACCCACAAAACTCTAGGGACGAGACAGTGAGGACCCTTAGTGATGGGTTCATCCTTGATCTAGGGTGTCGCAGCAGATAAATTGTTTGGTCAAATCGTCCCCACTTAAAATTGCACTTTCACTATCAACTGAAAGTAGATTATCTTTTTTTTTTTTTTTTGATCGGTAAGTAGATTATCTTTCAAGGATGACAACTGATCATTGACAAATTTAAAGTATGAAACAATAGACAGTTGAACCGATCAAAATCAACAAAGCTTCTTGTTTTTATTTTTTTTTAATGTTGTTTTTATTTTATTTATGCAAATATTTGACTTTTAGCTTATGTTATATCATTTTCAAGCTATTATTATATTTTTTAAAATTATTAAAATGTATTGCACAATAATTAACGTATTATTATCATTTACATAACCAAAAAATATAATTTACTCTTATTATATCAGTTGGACCGACGGTTAAACTGATCCAACCAGTTGTAACGGGCAGCAAACGCCAGTTTACTCACCGAACCGATTTTTAAAACGTTAGTTCAAACCATGGTTGCAGAAATCGCTAGGCGCTAGTCGGACGGCAGCCCATCGTCTAGTGCCTAGGCGGCCGCCTAGAAACAACACTATTTTTATTCTTTTTTCTTTCATTTTTTTATGTTTTTTACGGATTTTTGGCCGATTTTTTCCGCCTAGGCCCGATTTTTTGACCGCCTAGGAGAGCGCCTAGCTCCGATTTGGTGCCGCCTAGCCCGCCAAGGCGGGCGCCTAGGCCGATTTTCAGCCAAAACGATTTTTTTGACCGATTTGGGCAAAATCGGATCGGCCTAGGGGCGCCTAGCGCCTAGGCCGATTTTTACAACACTGATTCAAACTATTACCATATAATATTTACAGTCCAATTTCATCAGCAAACCCCACAGTGCTGAAATAACCAGGAATGTGCACCCCAAAATCAAATTCACCCTTGTGGGTTTCACTCTTTGATTCCACGACTACACAAACTGGTTCATCTACCTACTCAGCCAGAACCATTAACAATACAGTGTAAACTACCAAATAGGGTTAAAATAAGAAGAGTTTTCGAACCGACCGACTCCGAGTCGTTTAATAGGCAATAACAGCAACTACAACATCTGGAGTAAAAAAAAACCTAAAAGTTTCAGTTAAAATTAAGTACCCTAACTCTATATGGTGCATACCCAGATACTAGTTACTAACATTCAATACTAATAATAACAGCTCGTGGTCCTTATTCTGATACTAAAATTACAGAAAGCCCTTAAATATGTTTCCCACACCAACTGATTAGAAATCTTACAGAGAAGATCATTTCCATGGCATGGCTGACATGCCTTGAGGGTGGTTGTTGTTGCAAGCACCAGAGCTCAGATTTAGCGGGCTGGCGGGCCCACCGGACGATTCGCTAAACGTCCCTCGTGATGGTGAGCTGCTGCCACCAGTTGCGCCGCCCATGTTCACCTTTGGTTGACCCGAATGATGCTCCATGTAGTTTGCCGATTTTGGTTCTTTCTGTCCGTCTGCTATGAAGCTTCCGACTATTACCTGCAATAATGGAAACAACCCATTTTAATGAAGGAATTTACAAGATTCAGCGATATAAGAATGGGGGCATGCATGCATAAACATGTTACATGGTCATACGCACGAAATTACACATACAACACATACAGAGTCGAGCAATCATTTAGAGAGTGTAGTTGCACAAATAGTAAAAGAGACAAATTATTGTTGAGAATAAAAACCAATAGCTGCGAGCAATGGCGTAGCCAGCCCACGAAAGTGAGGTGGGCCGGATGAAATACTCAAAAAAATCATATAAACTACAAAAACACCCCTAAGGTTTGGGCTAATTACAAAAAAACCCAGAGTTCTCTGAAAATTACAAAACACACCTTGAGGTTTGATTCCGTCTTACATTTTTCCCGGTGATTTTCGAAAATAATTCAAAAAAAACCCTGACATTTACAAGAATATTACAGCTACCCCGCAAAATTAAGACAAAAGTCAAAAAGAAACCTAAAAGGGATTTTTTGTAATTTTGAACATATCTGGGTTTTTTTGTAATTAACCCAAACCTCAGGGGTGTTTTTGTAATTATCCTATAAACTATAACTTAAATTTTTTATTTTTTTATTTCTTAATAGAATTATGTAAAAAAATCCTGGGGGAGGGGGGCCAAAATAAATTTGTAACCCAATCTATACTCTTGATCTAGTTAGCATTGCTTTATCTGCCATTAGTGCTTTACATAATAGTTAGCACCAATTCATATTTATATAGTAACAGAAGTCTATAAAAGGCAGGATTTTAATGCTAGCACTGTCCATGGGTCCTGGATTAATATTTATTCCGGTTTGGGGACACTCTTCTTAGTCGAGTAATAAGACCCGTCATCAGAATTTAATAACATGTTTTAACATTAGTAATCAGAAAAAATGACCTATGCCATGGAATTCAATCTTGCAACATAATAAGCTGAACACATTTTGACAGGGTACATTATTTTCCATTCACATAAAGGATTGATCGACACTTTCTCAGAGAGCAATCTACCTGCACAGGGGATGCAGCAATTAATAAACCAGCCACACAACCACCGAAAACCCTTCCATCCGACCAGCTAATGTCGTGCTTAATCCACCGGTCCTGCTTCTCTGACCACCAACATCTGATAGCATAAATGATCCTGACAGGGACAAGATATCAAACCGCCCCTACACAAACAGTTAAAATGGCAATATGAAGGATTGTAACCAATTTATAAGAGCATATACCATATAAATAGATTCCTAATAATGCTTGGGTATTCAGACGGAAAATTTCTTAAAAAACATGAAGCTTAAACAGAGACAAGTTTGTTGAAGTCCACCTAGCCTAATGTGAAGAGAAAAATCAAACGATATAGACATACTGTCATTCCTAAATTGACCGCAGGCCCACCATAATAGATTAGCAAGTGAACCCACTGAAAACTTGCACATCCCACTAATCGTACCATTTTTAGAAACTTGGATAAATTTTACAAGTCGTAATTAAAAAGAATCTAGGTTCCTTAAAATCACATAAGATAGCGAAAGGAGAAAAATGATCTAATATAGAAAACCTCATAGGTTGCAGTTCCACCAGATGTTGCAGCTTGGCGGAGCGTCACATTCGATATGGCACCATTGGCAGATAGGATACAAACAGCCCTTGGACCATTCTGAGAAAATGCCATTATTTTTGAAGATACATCCTGAAACCCAATAGCAATATTTATTAACATATGGCAAAATCATCTCCCATTCATTCATTTGCATTAATGATAGTTCCGGTACCACGTGTGTCAATACTTTCCTCATGTAAAAACCACAACTCACTGAACAAAGTGGAAAAGTCAAACGAACAATAAAACCCTCATAGTAAATCCGGTCAAATATGACATCACAACAGTCGTGCTTAAAATCAGATGAATTTGTATCTGATTTAATGTGCTACTTAAGGCTTCAAAGTAAATGTTGAGAGATAACAGATGGTGTGAGTGACATGAGCTTATGAAGCTATATAAAGGATTAAAAATATTTGGTCATTTAGTAAACAAATATTTTGCTCAGAAGAGAATTTAATAAAGCAAAGGAATAACATGATTTTCCATTGACTTCACAGAATATAACAAAATGTTAAATTGTTAACCTCTCCTGCTTTCACGTCGATAACATGAGGTATGAATCCAATTCCAGTTGACCCTGCAAGCAAAAAAACTTTATGTAAGTGTTTCAAGTTATATGATACTTAAGAATAATAATGAAAAAGTACAAAGTTGCAAATGAAAAAGGAAAATACTACAAGAAAACAAATATATAAACAAGACATTTATATAAAACCTCCAACGTTCATAATTGAAAAGAAAGCATGACTATGGAGCAAAATGATTGCAAGAACTACAGATTATGTCCACTGCATTTAATAACGAAATGCAAAAGCAACAAAATATATTGAACTATAATCTTGACCAAGCATGGTAGAAAAACAATTTAAGTAAAAGAACACTTATCACAAAAACTCAATAAATAAAATAGATAAACAAAATTAGAAAAATTAAAACAACTTTGCATTACTTGGAAACAAGAACAACAGCAATCAGACTATATATATATATATATATATATATATATTAAGAGTAAGCAAGAGTGTAGCTGAACACATGGGGGTATGCTGGTAAATTTCCCTTTTATTAGATTCTTGAGTTAGTCAGATCCAGCAGATCCACGGTTCCAGCATACTTATAATACATATTCTTGCCAATATATACACAATCAATTATCCAAAAAATAGCACACGTAAAACCATTTGCATCACTATATATTCTATATCAAACGTCAAGACCTATTTATAGTTCATTCCCTAAAGATTAACCAACATAAACCAAAAGCAGAAAACATAAATACCTTAACACATTAAACCCAGAGAAAATAAAAACTAAAGAAGAGGTCAATGGGAAGCCAACACATCACGCTTATATATAGGAAACTTTGCCATATTCCTCATGTCAGTGCCTCAGTGGCACCAAATTTTTTTTTATATAAAAAAACAATATATAAAGGCAAAGATCTGATTTTTCAATTCAAAGACCATTAAAGAACCAATATTACCTATAGCTTCCATTTGCTTTTTCTTGTTGCTTGAACCAGGGGGTCTGCCCCTGGCCTTCTTGACGGTGGGTGAGGCCGACCCACCCACTGGTGGCTGGGTCTCCGTCCGAGGAGGCGCCGCCGCCGCCGCCGCCGGAGGAGAAAAGGTCTGAGTCTGAGTCTGAGTCTGAGTCTGCGGCATACCTACGCTCATTGGCTGCTGTGCCTGTGGAGAAGCCATAACCATGGCCATGTTGCCATCTGGGCCATACTTCCTGGGCCGCCCCCTCTTCCGTTTCTGATCACCGGAGTTCAAATTCATCGCAGGCTTCATTACGGGAGTCCCGCCGGTGATTGATTGGTACGGAGGAGGAGAGCCCACAGATCTGTACGCGCCGTCGGCGGTGTAGGACACGCGCATTTGTTGATCCAGCTGAGACTGTGAAGCCGCGGGGTTTTGAGGAGATACGGTGGGATTGACTGTAAATGGCTCGCGGCTTGCCATGACGGCGGCTGTTTCCGATACACCCGACATGTTGCCGGGATCTCGAAATTTATCCTCGAAGAATTCCAGAAATTACCTGAAAACCACAAGAAAAAATTGCAGATCTTCAGTAAAAACGAAAAAGCTTAATTAATAACGCCATTTCTCAATAACTAAACTGGAACAAAATGCACGGACTCAAAAAGGAGTGATTACTCATTCCGCAGAAGAACCCAAAACCCAGAATCGAAAAACTTGCAAAAACTCGAAGTTTTTGTTTTCGAAAGTGAAAATTCGAAATTCAGTAAACGCAAAAGCAAATTTCGAAAAAACCAAAAACAAGTAAAGTGGGAAGAAAGCTGTAAAAACTAAAAACGAAGGGTTTTTCTTTGCTGTAAAACCTTGAAAATTCAGCAGGATTCACGGAATTTTCCAAGGGATCGAGCAAAAAACAACAAAAAAGCTCGAAATTAAACGCCGAAAAAAAGAAAAAGTTTCCGAAAATTCCTAATTCTCACGTATTAACTTATAATAAATACCCTAAAATTCACAAGAAAATCAGAAAAAACAGAGAAAAATCAGAAAAACTCACCAATAAATTGAGAAAATTTTGTGTATCAGCGTGGAATTAAGATGGTGTAAACGATAAGCGACGGAAATTTTTAGGGATTGTGAAAAGAAAAAGGGTTTTTGCGGAGAAAGGCTTTTTGTAAATATTAGATACAGTTAATTATTTATATTTACGAGGGGCCGTTTTTGTTAAAACTCTTTTCGTATTTTTGCATTCAAGTACAAAAAATTTAAGGTTAAAAGAAAAATATTACAAATTCATCACTACTCTATCCGATAATTTCTTTCCGGTCCCCCACTTTTAATAATATGACATTTGTTAATGTAAAAATAGCAATTTGAACTTATAATTTCATTTTTGAAAATTCAATTTATTATTGGTTTTGTGGATTACCTCTTTTTGATGAACGACATCGTCGGTCAGGTGTGGAATCACTTTCTTCCTTGGTTTGGTTTGACACTACACTTCCACACACCACCGATATGATATTGTTCCTTTCATTTTGGAGGAACCGCACACACGGATCACACACGAGGCACTTGAGTTTCTTGGTTCCCCGCTTGATTTTATGGTTTGTCGGGACGGAAAGGAATAGTATCAAGCGATCGACACATTCCTTTTTCGCTTCTCACATTATTTGGCGGTGGAGGCGGTATCTGCGGATTCTTGTTTCGGTCGGCGTTTGAGCCCCTTCGGATTGGTCCGGATGCCTCCCTACCGTGATTTTTTTGCAAGGGAATGCTCCACCACAGGGTTTCACGATGCCAGGTTGGTGATTTGGCGAGCCCCTCGGTCTCCCGGATCAAGTTTAACACGGATGGTTCGTTTGATCGTGACATCTTGATTCTTTGGCGGAGGGGATTGATTCGAGATCATTCGGGCAGACTTATGTTGGCTTTTCATTGTTCCTCCAGCGGTGTCTCAGCTTTCATCCGAGCTACTACCGAGATGGGATGGCACAAGCATGCCCGTCGATTTCTCTTGATTTGGATCGAGTTGGATTGTGGCGGTGGTCACCACGATTACTTTCGTGGCCTTGGCTCTTCGCGAGTTCAAGACACCCCGATTCGCATTCGGAACATCTTGAAGGACCTTGATGATTCGATTTCCCACATACACAGAGAGGGAATCGACCAAACAGATCACCCCAGCAGAGTTGGGAGCCTACCCTCGCGATCACATTGTTGATGAGGGCACGACTTCTCACCACCTTTGCGCTCATTCGGATGGACCAATTTTGGGATATCCGAGCTTCTTGATTTTCATAGATCATTGGTTCTCCTATTAATCTTTAGATTTCTCTCTATGATGATAGTCTTCTAGATATCGTAGGATAGATTATTTGTTCTTTGATTTTCTCCCGCCTTGACGGGCATGACATGTATGATATTTTGATTATTTGATATACGGTAGGGATCACGCTCAATCCCCCACCCCGGGTGTTATTTTGCCAAAAAAAAAAAAAAAAAAATTAAAAAATACATATATATCTTCTTTATGGTAGCAAATAATATCATACCAACAAAAAAAGGTCGCATATAATATAAGATTGCATTTGAATGAGAGGATTTGGGGGGAGGGTATTTGCAATTTTTAGCTAAATCAACACTATTATTTGACTTAATAACACGAAGAAACACACACAAAAATATATTTTTCTTAAAAAGAGATAAATCTTAATTATTTCAATAATTAACTTTGTTTTTAATAATTTTCATTTTTTTCAATATACATGGGCTCTTTTATGCAAAGATAAAATAGAAAAAATATAGAAAAAGATTATAATCATAAATATATTTATTATTTCTTCATAATTTGTGTGAATTATCATCCTTGCATATCTTAATAGGACGGAGGTAGTATCATTTTTCGTAGGAAGAGTCGTACATAGTCTAGAATTTTCTTTTTGATTTGAGGGGTGACTCACTCATGAATGAGATTGATGGGGTGGGAGTGACAAGCTCGATAGGAAGTATACCAACATCCGTACTGTAGCAGATCATTTCTTTAATGTGGCAACTTTCAATGGTTACGAGTAAGGGTAAGTCAGTAAGAGTAAGGTCTTGAGAGTCAACTCATTTTTTACGTGAATAAGTCTGGTTTATGAGCTAATATCTACATCTAGTAAGTGAGTGAATAAAAAAGGTTTAATCCACCTTTACTAAAGATCAAATACAGCTTTATGACTAGGATGACATACTTAAAAAATTGAAAGATTCAAATAATCAAACTATGAAGGAATAAATTGATCTACAATACTTTGCTCTTTTGCTAATGAAGGCAAGATTAGGGATTAAATATGAATTTTAAATTTTAGTCCAATTATCAATTAATTACACTTTTCGTCTTGTCAACCCGCCAATAAAATCAGGACAACACTCAAGCCCTTAGCCTCAGTAATAAAATATATTTTATAATCCTTGTATATTCAAACCAAGCAAGGTTTGGTTTAAAAGTAAATGTTCCAAAACTAGATATGGGCAATATGGTGTTGGAAATTGGTTTGAGAAGTAATGGTTGATACCTAACTTTGACCAATTTTTTAGTGACTAATTATTTAATTTTGGAGGAATTAAATATTAAAATAAAATTCTACGTTTCGAGTAGATGAGTGTGGTATATTTAACTTCTCAAAACCATTTAGTGGTGAGTGAGAAATAAAATCCACAAGATAGTCACTTTGAAATGGGAAAATGGATGATGGGAAGGTGAAAAGACGCCATCCCACATGGGAATAAAATATTAATTTTATTCAATATATAAGTAAGTGGGTGTATAAGAGTGTGCAAGATGAAATAACTATACACATGTGAGGTGTGGTGGGCAAGGCCACACGCGCGCAGCATGCCGCCACGCCCGGGCCGGCCGGGGTCGTGGCCCGAGCCCGTGTCCCGACCTGGGATGGGCCTAGTTTTGCCGAGTAAAACATTTGTTTTTATTTTTGGAGAATAAAAACAAATAAAGTTGCAACTTAAAATATGAAACTCTAGCTTTTATAATGGAACAAAGACCACTCACCCACTACTTGGAATTCTGAGATAGTGGTCATTGAAGGAGTGCCCACTACCCGGAGGTTACTGACCCATTATCCTCGGAGTTACTGCCCTGCAGTAAAGAGACCCCAAGACCTGGTTGGAAGTCCTATAAATAGGAGCATTGTTGTTGTTCAGATTACACACTTTCATACTCATTTCTTTCTTATACTTGCATAGTGTACTCAGTTTTGCACATTTGATTCGAAAGGTGCCTTGTAATTTGCGATCTTCTTTATTACAAGACGAAGGCATTGTATCTTTGGGGATAACACGTATGTTCCGTCAGCACTTATACGGGACGTGTTTATCTTGCGGATAGAGTGTTAACTCGCCTCAGCTTTTCTGCAAATTTTCATTCTCTGTAATAGATAGTTTGTTACAGTTCCTTGTAATCCAGTTTACAGAAATAAAAATTTCAAAATTTCAACAACGCAAGATAAACATTTTTGTTTCTGTAAACGATGGCGTCTACTTCAAGGGTGAATGTTCCTCGCTCCCTGCCGCTGCCGAGAAGCGGAAAAATTTTTAAGTGCCGATTTCAAAAGATGGCAATCCAAGATGCTGTTTTATCTGACTACACTGAGCCTCGCTAAGTTCCTGGAGGAGGATCCACCAGTGGTGGAAGAAAATGAAACCAACAATGAAAAACGTGTTGCCTTTGATGCTTGGGGCGGGGTGACTTCTCGTGCCGCAACTACATCCTAAATGGATCGCTCGACTCGCTATACAATGTGTATAGTGAAGTGAAATCTTCCAAAGAGCTCGGGATTCTTTGGAAAAGAAATCTGAATCGAGGACGCCTGGTTCCAAGAAGTTCGTGGTTGGCGAGTTTCTAGATTTCAAAATGGTGGATTCTAGAACTGTCATGGAACAAGCTCAAGAATTGCGATTAATTATGCACGATATTCGTGCGGAAGGAATGCAATGGATGAAGCTTTCAAGTGGCGTGCATGATTGAAAAGTTGCCACTGGATGGAAAGACTTCAAAAATTATTTGAAGCACAAGCGAAAAGAAATAAAACTTGAAGATCTAATTATGCGTTTACTTAATTGAGGAAGGTAATCGCAAATTAGATTCAAGGTTTGAAAAGGAGTCTTTGATGATCTGGCGCTTAATTTGCTAGAACATGGCGATTCTAGTAACAACAAAGAAAAAAAAAACGTGACAATAACAACAACTACAAGAGGAAAGAAGCACGTAAATAAAAAGCCATTTACACGAAATTGTCACAATTGTGGAAAGCCCAACCACATGGCTAGGACCGCTTCGGCTTCCTAAAAACCAAAATATAATGCCGACTAATGCTAATGTGGTTGAGCACGAGTGGTATGATCCAAGAGTCGATCGATATGGATCTATCTGCGGTGGTTTTTGAGGCAAACCTTGTGGATAATCCAAGGGAGTGGTATATTGACACGGGGGCCACTCGGCATGTCCTGTTTCGACAAGGATGCATTCTCTACCTACACCATTGTACGGGTAGAAAACTTAATATGGGTAATTCTTCCTCTTCGATGTTGCGGGTTTGGCAACGTGGTTCAAGCTCACTCGGAAAAGAGTCGCTTCTTAAGGATGTTCTTCATGTCCCGGAAATCAGGAAGAATCTAGTGTCGAGATCTCTTCTTGTAAACCATAGTTTTTAGACTTATGTTTGAGTCGAAAAGTTTATTTTAACTAAGTTTGGGACGGTTCTAGGAAAAGGTTATCCGTATAATCTTTGTTCAAAATGAATGTAATGATTCGTAGTGTAACCGATTCAAGCAAAGAATAAAATTGAGCCTACTGTTTATATGCTTGAGTATTCGATTTGTGGCATGTTAGATTAGGGCATGTTAATCTAAATGCTATAAAAAGATTAATGAACTTGGAATTACTTCCAACTTCAAAAATTGATTCTCAAAAGAGATGTGAAATCAGATTGAAGCTAAAATGGCTAAGTTACCTTTTCATTCTCGTGGAAAGAAATACAAGACTCTAGAATTGATACATACCGATATATGTGATCCGAAATTTGTGCAAACTAGAGGTGGTAAAAATACTTCATCACTTTTATTGATGATTGCACAAGATTTTGCTACTTATATTTATTAAGAAGCAAAGATGAAGCGTTGGAAGCTTTCAAAAATTATAAAAATGAGGTTGAAAATCAACTTGGGAGCTAGGATTAAAATAATTCGGAGTGATAGAGTGGAGAATATGTTGCACCTTTTGAAGAATTATGTAACCAAGTGGGGAATAATTCATCAAACTATCGCACCATATTCACCACAATCTAACGGCATTCTTTGAACGTAAAAATCGAACTTTAAAAGAAATGATGAATGCCATGTTGATTAGTTTTGGACTACCCCCGAACATGTGGGGGAAGTTGTTTTGACAAAGAAACCACATTTTAAATAAAATACCACTTAAAGGAAAAAATAAGACACCTTATGAATTGTGGAAAAATCATAAGCCATCTTATAAATACCTTAAAAGTGTGGGGGTGTTTGGCTAAGGTAGCAATACCGAACCTAAACAAGTCAAAATTGGCCCTAAGACGGTTGATTGTATTTTTATAGGATATGCATACAAATAGTGCATATCGGTTCTTGGTACACAAGTCGGAAAATCCGTAAATTTACGAAGGTACCATAATTGAATCAAGAAATGCAATATTTCTTGAAAATGTATATCCTTGTAAAGAAATGGTTAGAATAAGTTCTAACAAAAGAACTTATGAGAAAGTAAGTAGTTCTTCACAAGAGAATGAAGAACCAAGCGAAGTAAAAGGACTAAAATCGCTACATCATTTGGTCCCGATTTTGTCACTTACTTATTAGACGGTGAGCCAATCTTTGTTAAAGAGGCTCTGTCTAGTCCAGATGCTCCGCTCGGAAAGAAGCCATCAATAGTGAAATATAATCCATTTTACAAAATCATACCGGGAGTTGGTTAATCTCCCGCAGTAGTAAACCTTTAGGGTGTAAATGGATATTAAAAAAAAATATAAGGTGATGGAACTATTGATAAATATAAAGCCAGGTTAGTGGCTAAAGGCTTCAAACAAAAGAAGGAAGTGATTTCTTTGATACATATTCACTGTAACAAGAATTGCATCCATTCGAGTGCTTATTGCGATTGCTGCTTTGCACAATCTCGAGATTCACCAAATGGATGTAAAAACTGCGTTTTTAAATGGTGAATTGGAAGAAGAAATATATATGGAAAAACTGAAGGATTTGTAGCACCTGGTCAAGAGAAAAAGGTGTGCAAATTGATAAGATCGATGTATGGACTTAAACAAGCTCCAAAACAGTGACATCTTAAATTTGACACAACGATGTTGTCAAATGGCTTTAAAATCAACGAATGTGACAAATGTGTTTATGTTAAAGGCATGTCAAATGCATTTGTCATAGTTTGTCTATACGTAGACGATATGTTAATAATGGGTAGTAGTCATGATATAATCATGGACACTAAGAAAATGTTAAAAAGAAATTTTGACATGAAAGACATGGGAATTGCTGATATGATTCTCGGAATCAAAATTAGCAAGACATCTGAAGGAATTAGCTTGACACAATCCCACTATGTGGAGAAAGTGCTCAAGAAGTTCAATGCTTTTGATGGTCCACCATGCAAAACGCCCATTGATTTGAGCATAAACGGTAGTAAATAAAGTCGAACCAAAGAGCTTCGGTTGGAATACTCGAAGGTGATAGGAAGTTTGATGTACATTACAAAGCGTACACGCCCGATCTTGCCTATCATGTAAACAAGTTGAGTAGGTATACAAGCAATCAAGCCAAGAGCATTGGAAAGACTAACTAGTACTAAGATATCTAAAATACACCCTGAGTTATGGAATACACTACTCGAAATACCCTCAAGTACTTGAAGGGTATAGTGATGCTTTTGGATTTTGATTCAAAGGACTCTACTTCACTAGTGGATATATATTTACTATTGGAGGAGGAGCAAAGATCATGGAAATCCACAAGCAGACTTGTATAGCTAGATCCACCATGGAATACGAGTTTATAGCTTTTGATAAAGTCGGGGAAGAAGGCCGAGTGGCTTCGTAATTTCTTAGAAGATATTCCATCTTGGAAAAAGCCGCCTCCTCGTGATGATTCGTGATAGTCAAGCTACTATAGGGAGAGCACAAAGTAATATGTATAACGGTAAGTCTAGACACATCCGTCGTAGACATAATACCGAAGACAATTGATCTCTAATGGTGTTATATCAATTGACTATGTAAAGTCAAAGGATAACATAGCGGATCCGCTCACGAAAGGGCTTAACAGAGATCAATTGAGTAAATTGCTAGAGGAATGGGATTAAAATCCACAATTTAAAGAATGATTAAAGTGGTAACCCAACCTGGTGACTGGAGATCCCAAGAACTTGGTTCAATGGGAAAACTAAGCTTTAAAAGTTCAGATTAAGCACTTGTAAATCGTTAACCCATCCCTAGAAGGCAAAACAAGTGCAATAAACTTGTTGGTTGTGGTAAGGTTAAGTCATAAGGACTTTTAATGATAAAATTGACTCGGTCGATAGAGATCACCTATATAAGTGAGAAGTGAGGGCCGCTTCAATGTAACACTTATGAATCCAAAGATGTTGTCCATGGCCAAAAAGGACACAATCGAAGAACGGAATGTGGCCGGAAGTCATATTGTGTAAATGTCATGATTAGGTGTACACGAAGGAGGAGGAATAGTTCAAGGCATTGCGTATCAAGGCCCACTAAAGCGCCGTAGTATATCCGATGATATTTAAAGGAAGGTTCAAAGTCGCAAACTACCGTCCCGATACAATATGGTTTCAATTAAACCGAGTACAAGAGTCCGCATTTTCATGTGCATTTGATTTCCACTCATGTGGGGATTGTTGAAATGGTTTGAGAAGTAATGGTTGATACCTAACTTTGACCAATTTTTTAGTGACTAATTATTTAATTTTGGAGGAATTAAATATTAAAATAAAATTCTACGTTTCGAGTAGATGAGTGTGGTATATTTAACTTCTCAAAACCATTTAGTGGTGAGTGAGAAATAAAATCCACAAGATAGTCACTTTGAAATGGGAAAATGGATGATGGGAAGGTGAAAAGACACCATCCCACATGGGAATAAAATATTAATTTTATTCAATATATAAGTAAGTGGGTGTATAAGAGTGTGCAAGATGAAATAACTATACACATGTGAGGTGTGGTGGGCAAGGCCACACGCCGCGCTGCCCGCCCGGCCACGGCCGGGGTCGGGGCGAGCCCGAGCCCGTGCCCGTGCCCGTGTCCGGGCCTAGTTTTGCCTTAAAACATTTGTTTTTTTTTTTTTGGAGAATAAAAACAAATAAAGTTGCAACTTAAAAGTCGAAACTAAACTTTTATAATGGAACAACACCACTCACCCACTACTTGGAATTCAAAGATAGTGGTCATTGAAGGAGTGCCCACTACCTGGGGGTTACTGACCCATTATCCTGGAGTTACCGCCTGCGCAGAAAGAGACCCCAAGACTGGTTGGAAGTCCTATAAATAGGAGCATTGTTGTTGTTGATTACACACTTTCATACTCATTTCTTTCTTGTACTTGCATAGTGTACTCATTTTGCACATTTCGATTCGAAAGGTGCCTTGTAATTTGCGATCTCGCTATCACAAGACGGTCATTGTTGTATCTTTGGGGATAACACGCCTGTTCAAAGACTTATACATCACGGGACGTGTTTATCTTGCGGATAGAGTGTTAACTCGCCTCGCCTTTTCTTTTCGCAAATTTTCATTCTCTGTAATAGATAGTTTTTATTCTGATTCCTTGTAATCCAGTTTACGAAATAAAAATTTCAAAATTTCAACATATGGCAAGGGGTGGGTACTTGAAGACTCGGACCACCCTGGGTCCCAGATAGAATAGGTCCATTGTCGTGACTCGTGCGTCACGGGACGGGATGGGACGAGTCGACCCGTGTTAATAAATTTTTAATAATATAATCTTTATATTTTTTTATTATTAATGAGTTTTTTATCTTATATTTTGTATTATAAAAGCATATATTTGATAAAAATTATAATTATTAATGTAATGGCATGCATTTGTTAGATATAATAGTAAATACGTAAATATTACATTATCATATATAATATATATGTAGGATTTGGTTCAAATGAGACTACTTTCCCTGGATGAGACAGTGTAGACTTATCTTACCCATTAATCGTAAAAAATGAAGGGATGTGATTAATTGATTTTTTTTTAATTTCCCTGATTTTCGTCAATTTAAGGGTAAGGTGGTAATTTTGTAGTTCAAATTAGTGGTCCCAGCGGGTTTTATGGGCTAAGATTGAAACTGGCGGATTTGGTGGCGGAATTTAAGGAATCAGTTTCTTTTCCAAATATTTTTATTTTATAGTATAGTTATGATTCTTCGACTGCATAATTAGACATCAAATAATGCATATTTAGTTGTTTTGTTGGCACTGTTTTACGAAAACAAGACATAAATTGAATATAACGTACTGCATATTTCGTTATTCTACACTGCATAAATAGGTTCAATGTAATGTATATTTAGTTATGAAAATGAGATGTTGCTTTTGGATATTATAAAAATGGGATGTTACATAATATGCTGCATATTTAGTTATTTCACACTGCATATATAGTTTCTAGATAATGCATAGTTAGTTGATTTAGTTGCATAGTTGGGTATACTGTACTACATATTAGTTTTTTTACGCTGCATATATAGTTTTCACATAATGCATATTTAGTTTATTTTTGTTGCATATTTTCAAATATGTAATATCCTACAGATATATGCATCGTTTCATAAGTATCTATGCATTGTTTAATAAGTATTTATACATCATTTCATAAGTATCTATGCGTCGCCTTATTCGTGAAAATTACATTATTATAAGAGTTGATGTTAATGGATATTTTCGAGTTCTCCATCGATGTCTGCACCATTGATGTTGTTGTGTAGAGTTTTTTCCACGACTGATGATTCATCATGCATCATGATTCGAACATAAGCGCATATTCTTCACTGTTTTATTTTTCATAGTTCGAGTTCTTCAAATTTGCGTTAATGGTGGAATTGTGTGTGTGTGAGAGAGAGGAGGCGTGAGGGAGAGGGAGGGAGAGACACACATGATGAGAGATGCATGAGAGAGAAAGAGATTTGATTCCTACCTTGTTATGTTATTTTACCCTACTACCCTTATGTTGATTAAATTAATGTTTTAATATATTTTTTATCCCTTAAATCATACCCATTGATTAATAGTGGAGGATGGTTGAGATTAGTCCATTGTGTCACACTTAGAGACATGATCTCACTTGATCCTCCCCCTATATATGTAAAACATATATTAAAAATTAAGAATACTAGACGGACGGGACGAGACAGATGCCTATGGAATAGAGGTGATACCCAGACATCCCCGCCCTATAGCTGGTCACAACTCACAAGGCGGGGCAGTCCGAACGGGGTAGAGCGGGACGGGTCTTAAGCACGGCAGGTCAATTTGCTATCCATATCCAAAACTTTGAATATTTTTTTGGATATTTGCAATTATTTTATAATAGTAATTATTATTTGTAAATAATTCCTTATTACATTTTTTTTAAGAATATATACATTGTTGATCGATTTTTCAATATGCTGTATTAATTGCATATTCGTTACCAAAATTTTGCAAAATCTCTTAAATCTGAATGGCATCACAAAGAATGAAAGAAAGGAGCAACACTCAATGCTAAATAAAACCTCCCATAAATGGCTAAATTCTCTTCAATTCATTAAATTATCAAATTAAAATTTCCTTACTACATAAATTTACTCACAACTCCATATCACACTAGAGCTGGCAATTCTTGGTTCGGGTCGTCACACATTGTATGTGAAAAAAGGTGTTTTGTGTTGAATTGGGTCGAGGAAATTAGTGGTCCGAACCGGACCAATTTTGCGCATTGGCCCGATGGACTCGAGACGCCCCAACCCGACCCGAGCTTTTTGCCAGCTCTAATCCACACCACAACACCACACATTTTCTTTTTATAGTATTTTTTTGATGTCATTGACACGTGCAAGTTCCAAATTAAGAGACTAAACGTGGAAAATCGACAAAATACCAGGACTAAAATAAAATACGACTAAAAATTACGTGATAAAAATAATAAGGAATTCACCCGTCATTACTTCATCAAAACCGTGAATACGAGTAATACCATCGCTTACTTGACGTATGGTACTGGTATTTACAATCTTGACTTCTCTATTATATTGTTCAATATATTCACGGATAATATTACTAATCTCGTCGGCTCGAATGGTTACCATGAGTTTTTCTTAATTATTTTTTTAATAATTACAAAACAAACCCGAGGTTGGGGTAATTACAAAAAAACCCAAATTTTTTCGAAAATTTAAAAAAAATCTATAAGTTTAATACATCTTACATTTCCCTCCTTTATAAAGCAAACAATATTTCAAATTTTATTAAATATTATAGTTACCTTTTTAAATTTAAGACACAATCAATAAAGATATATGGGTTTTTGGGGTGTGAGCCTCTTTTTGGCCCCCATGCGACCCCCTGCATACACTATGTCCCCTTACTTTATTCCTGCACGGAATAGTCGGGGGTTATTAGTGGTACTCGCCGAGTAGCACATCCCTTGCATCTTCTTCCCTCTCTAGTTGTGTTGCTACTTGTCCCTGTATGCCCCATTCTCCCCACGCCTTTGTGTGCTTGTTGGGGAATGGGTCTATTTGGGATTTCCATAGCGACACTCCGAGAGCGCACCGAGTAGTCCAACGGAGTTCTATTGCTTCACCTACTCACTCGATGGGGCTCGAGTCGGGCTGCAAATTGATTCATTGCATCCATTTTTTTTTTTGTAATTTTCAAAATCCTCTTTTTTTTTTTTTTTTTTTTAAATTAGCCCAAACCTTAGGGGCCTTTTTGTAATTATCCCGAAATATAATATTCTTGCAAGCAAACATGTCAAGAAATAGAAAATTATAAAAAATCCAATTTACATCCCCAACTGCACAAAAAGCAATGGCCACTATTTCTTCTTTGCATTCCCATTCCCATTCTCCTCTGCAACAAGGTATGTACTTCCACCCATCTTCTCTTACTGTTTTTGCTATTGTCACTCTAAAATGCTCACCAATTTTCGTTGTTTTTTTTTTTTTTCATTTTCTGAAGGCCTAAGGAGGAAGAACAAGCTTCACAGCTTTATCTGCTGCAACAACAATGGTGTTGATCAGAAAAATCGATGGCAATATTTCTTAATCTTTTGCGCCTGTAATTTTTTCGTTTTTTTTAATTAAAAAATTACAATAAATTTATTTTTTCATCGATTGATTATTAACAGTGTGAGCGTTGAAGAAGAATGTGGGACGAGAAGGAGAGAGCTGTTTTTTCAAGCAATTTCTGCTGCGTTTGCTTTTCCTGCAGTTACTGCAGTAGCTTTGGCTGCTGAAAGCGGTACCTATTTTCCTTGCTTTGCATTTTTCGAAGGGATAATTACAAAAACACCCCTAAGTTTTGGGCTAATTACAAAAAAACCCAGAGTTCTTTGAAAATTACAAAAAAACCTTGAAGTTTGATTCTATCTTACATTTTTCCTCGTGATTTTCGAAAATATTTCAATAAAACCTCTGACATTTGCAAAAATATTACAGTTGCCCCCCTAAATTTAAGACTAAACGAAACTTAAAGGGTTTTTTGTAATTTTGAAATATGTCTGGGGTTTTTTTATAATTAACTCAAACCTCAGGGGTGTTTTTGTAATTATCCCTTTTTTAAAGAGAAGGGTAGATTCGAATTCGATGTCTGTGCAGTTTGATTTGCTGGTAAATTTGATTATAATCTTGAATGTGTAGATTTACCAGAGGATTTTCGTGTTTATAGTGATGAAGTGAACAAGTTTAAGATCACTATTCCTCAAGGTGAGTTTTCATTTTCAACTAATCTCTGTTAATTAAGTTCGTGACTATGGCGGCAATTTCTAATACGACACGATAGTGTGGTACAAACTAACACACGATAGTTAGGGTTTAGACTTGGCAAGTTCGAGTCAGAATAACACGATAATAAACATGTCGGGTTCGAGTCAACGTGATGGTCGGTTTGACCCATTTGTGCTATTATTGTGTTGTCTTCTGTGATATTTTTATTGATCGAATATGTTGTTCGTATGATAAATGAATTTTCCAAAATTATCCAATGTATTTTAAGTATAATTTCCAGGTTGAATATTACTTATACAAACCCATATAACTTATATAATTCATACAAATACATGGGTCATCCAAGCTTTTGAATATACGTGTCATTTTGGGTTGGGTTCGGGTTACACGTGAATATAACCCACATAAATAGATGGGTTACTCATATTTTTGAAATATACAGGTCATTTCACATCAAGTTTGGGTTATGCGTGAATAAATAAGTCGGGTTCGGGTTGGCAAGTTCATTGTCAATATTGTGTCTCAATCCGACCCGCGAACTCGAACCTAACCCAAATTGCCACCCCTACATGTGACCAAGTATTTTTAGTTAAAAATATGGGAGAATTTGCTTGAGTTTTCTAGTTTTGCGAACAAGGTGATGTGTATATGCAGATTGGCAAGTAGGAACTGGAGAAGGTGATGGAGTAAGGTCACTGACTGCATTTTATCCTCCAGAGGCTTCAAGTTCAAATGGTATAAAACTCGATTTTTGTCGAACGTATAACCGTAGTCTGATCGTTTTTGAGCTTGCTTCTATTGCTTGCTTCAGTGAGCATAGCAATCACAGGCCTTGGTGCTGATTTCACCAGGCTGGAGTCTTTTGGCAAAGTTGATGCATTTGCAGAAAATCTAGTAGGTTTCATCCATTTCTAAATATCACAAGAAAAGGGGATAATTACAAAAACTACCCTGAGGTTTAGGCTAATTACAAAAAAAACCACATATTTTTTAAAATTACAAAAAAACCCTGTGTGGTTTGATTCTGTATTATCTCCTTATATTTGTGTAAACACTAGACATTGCAATTATCTCCTTACATTAAATGCATAATCAAACCTTAAGGGGTTTTTTGTAATTTCCAAACATCTTTGGGCTTTTTTTTGTAATTAACCTAAATCTCAGGGTTAGTTTTTGTAATTATTCCAAAAAAAATGTAAAACGATGAAAATGTGTTTTAGGGTGGACGGTATTTTAACTCTACAACAATAAGTTGTTCGGGTAAAGACTAACCCGGGATTTCACAGATTGGTGGATTAGACAGAAGTTGGCAAAGGCCCCCTGGTGTTGCAGCAAAACTCATAGATAGCAAAGCTGCCAATGGTAGTGAACATTTTCTTGTAATATGATTATATGTCCTATTTTTTTGTAACTTTTTTGGCAAGTAAAATGCATACTCTTGTAGGAAGCTGTTACAATCTTCAATAACAGTGTAAGTATTAACATTTTTTTGGTTGCTTAGGGTTGTATTATATAGAGTACACACTGAAAAATCCGGGCGAAAGTCGAAGGCATTTGTTTTCGGTACTTGGGATAGGAAATAATGGTACTTACAACAGATTATATACTCTCACTGGACAGGTCAGTTTTGCTAAAACCATATCCTAGATGTTTTTATTGTCTACCAGTTGCATACCACGATTTCGCTCACCCTTTCTAAGGGTGTTGACCGGGGTTCGAAGCCGGTATCTTTCAGTTTCTTTGAAATTTATCCCATCCCCTCCAACCATTACTCCCAACTTATTAAAAAATTGTCAACTGTCTTTTACAATGTTCTGGTATTAATGCCATACTATTCCATTTTTTATCCTGGACTTAATAAATTCCATTTTTTGTGAATCTTTTTATGTGCTGTAGTTTGTTGATGAAGAGGAAGAAAAATTTGGTCCCAAGATTCAGAAAGTAAGTCAAAATCGCATGTTGTATATCGTAGTTTTCTGTTATTGGATGTTGTGCGATTGCCTGATTGGAAGCTTTTGCAGAAAAGTTGAATAAAATTTCCTCCTTTATCTATAAAATTAAGGGATAATTACAAAAACACCCTCAAGGTTTGGGCTAATTACAAAAAAATCAAGAGATATTTTAAAATTACAAAAAGCCTCCAAAGGTTTGATTTTGCCTTAAATTTAAGGGGTTAATTGTACTATTTCTACAAATATCAGGGTGGTTTTTGAGATATTTTTTGCTTATGAAAGGGGAAGATGTAAGCAGAATCAAACCTTAAGGGGATTTTTTGTAATTTTCAAAAATCTCTGGGTTTTTTTATAATTAGTCCAAACCTCAGGATTTTTTTTATGTAATTATCCCTAAAATTAATTACAAAAACTACTACTCATGTTTAGTCAAATAACAAAAGACCCAATTATCTTTCAAATTACGGATAATCTCCTAACATTTGTTTCTCTTTTTGCACACCCTCAAGAGGGAGGTGTTTGTTAGGTAAAAACCTAGATGAGATGTTTGTAACACTTTAATGAAATATGTAATTTTTAAAGATAACTTTTTTTTTTTGGAAGTGAATTTTTAAAGATAACTAGAGTTATTTGTAATTGGGGTAAATCTGAGGGTTAGTTTTTCTAACTTTTTTGGCCTTTCTTGCAGGCTGTTTCATCTTTCAGATTAATGCAATGATTCATTCATGGTAGTTGTGTATTTTATGTTGATTGAAAAGTTTGGATCGAATATCAGAATTACAAAATCATGTCAGGTGAGATTGCCCCTTGCAAAAATAATGAGAATCTCATTTGACAAAAATGTAACCATTATTATTTATTACAATCTTTTAATTTGTTAGAGATAATTCTTCTTTCTCGTCTTTCCGTCTGTCATAGGTGGTGGATGCTATGAACTGTGAAGATGGACATGGGATGATGTTCTTCACAATTTTTGTCAACTTGTAATCTATTTGATATTCAATTCTGCTAACTCATTGATAAAGACTTGCTTTTCTCCTTTGTGGGATTTTATACATGGCCAGTTTTATCCAGAGATGGTTTTTAGTTTAGTTTTTATTACATTGTAAAAGACACAATAATGCAAATAAAAAGGAACAAAAAAATATTACAAACTCTGTAATATATATAAGCCTATTTATAAGTTTTTATCTTGTATTTTGTTTTATTAATACATTATTATAAAAATTGTCATTATCAAATTATATATGTTAGATATATTTGAGTACAAAAGAATTACATTATCATATATTATATATAAAAAATATATATTAAATCTATTTTGAAAAATAAAAATATTAGGCACGGCAAGGCAGTGATATCCATGCATGTCCGCCCCTACTGGACAACCCAAACACGTCGAGCCAGGGATGGCAATCGGACGAGTTTGAGACGGGTTTGGCCAAACTGGGGACACGCCCCTCCAAAAAAAATTAAGACCCGATCCCCGCCTCGTCCCAAAACCCATCGGGGCAGGTCTAGACCTGTTAGATCCGCCGAAGTACTTTTTTAATTGCAAGAATTTATTTTTTGTATTTATGGCCAATTTTTTAAAAGCAATCAAATGCCAATATGTCAAAAAAAAATGTAATTATGCAACTTATTATAACTACATTTTACAACTATTTAGCTACTATTAGGATTTTTTTCAAAAAAAAAAAAAACTACTATTAAGATAATGCAATAATACTCAAAATAAATATTCAAACACTATAGGTTTGCATCAAGGATCTGTTCTAAGCCCTTACCTTTTTAAATAAATAATTGATAAAATCACTAAACACTTACAAAAATCCATCCCTGAATGCATGCTATTTGCGGACGATATATTTTTAATTGATGAAACAAGGGAAGGAGTAAATGCAAAATTGGAAGTTTGGAGAGAAGCATTCGAATCAAAAGGTTTTACGATAAGTAGGGCTAAAACGAATACATGGAATGCCACTTTAGTAAAAACAACAGGAACAATGAGACGAATGTTAAAATTGATGGACATGAAGTGAGTATAAAAAAGAGTTTTAAATACCTAGGATCTATAATTGAAGAGAACGGAGAAATCAATAAGGATGTCACACATAAGATCCAGGCGGGTTGGAATAAATGGAGGAGTGCATCTTCTATCCTTTGTGATCGTAAAATACCATTAAAATTGAAAGGAAAATTTTATAAAACGGTCATAAGGCCCGCAATGCTTTATGGAGCAGAATGTTGGGCGACTAAATATGAACACGAACAAAAAATGAGGGTAGCAGAGATGAGAATGCTAAGATGGATGTGCTGACACACTAGATTAGATAGAATAAGAGATGAACACATTAAAAACAAAATGGGAGTAGCACCAATAGATGAGAAAATTAGAGAAACACGATTAAGATGGTTTGGACATGTTTATAGTAAACCCTTAGATGCACCTGTGCGACGTTTAGAAGGTAGGGAATCACTCACACAAATCAAAAGAGACAGAGGTACAGGGGTGGGCATCAGGTCGGGTAGTCGGGTTTTCGGGTATTCGGGTCGAGTACGCGAAAAAATCGGGTTGCTGTTTAGGGTACCCGAACCCTACCCGAAAATATCGGATACCCGACTTTTTGGGTACCCGAAAAAATCAGGTACCCGCGGGTGAAGACTTTCGGGTTAACAATAGCACGTGGCAGATGAAGAGTTGGCCCTTTTTTTATATAAAATAATGAAATGGAAAATGAAAACGGACCCTTTGAATTACATAAAGAACAAGAAAAACGATTACATCTGTTGAATATACGCTTTTTAAGACTTTAAATCCTAACCAGAATTATCCCCTCGCCCAGTCGTCCATCCTCATCCAAAACCCAAAATTGAAAATAATAAATAGATAAATCTTCACACAAATCACCTGTGTAATTTTTCGTTCAATTAAAAAAAAACCCAAACATTTCTACATTTTTGGACGTTTCGTCAAAGTTGGTAAGCTTATCTCTCTTTTCTCTTAGTTCTGGTTTTGCTAAATCCTCTGTTACAATTTTTGCACCCAAGAATCAAACTGAAAATTGAAGGGAAAAAAAAACTAAAATGAATCCTTGCCGCGAGCCTTGTGGAGGAGACGGTGTGGTAGCAGAAGTGGAGAGGGCGAGCGCCGAGCGACGCCTGGCGTGGGTCATGGAGGGCCTGTGTGCGGGAGATTGTGTCTGGGGGAGAGAGAGACCGAGACAGACATGATAATTGGGAACTGGGAAGACGTGTGAGTTTTGAAGGGTTCTAATTTATCGGGTACCCGATCGGGTAGTCGGGTATTTATTTAATACCCGCTACCCGACCCGATTCATTCTAATTCGGGTATTGGGTACCCTAAACCCGACAATTTTGTCAAAATACCCGACTCGATCGGGTACGGGTCGGGTGCCCAATACCCAATCCCGAATGCCCACCCCTACAGAGGTAGGCCTAGACATAAATGAAAATATGGCTTATGACCGTAAACGATGGCGCGATATGATCCGTATAGCCGACCCCACATAGTGGGAATAATGCTTAGTTTGTTGTTGTTTTTACAGATATTATAGTAGTAAAATAAAATCAATACAACACTCTAATCTAAAAGTAAATAACGGAAAAAAAAATCTAAATACATATTCCAAAATATAATAAAAATTAATATGGCGGGTGAAGTTTTGGACCGGGGACCCGAAACCCGCCAAGTCTAGGTCCTAACGGAGCCGGTTTAAAACCCGCCTCATTGCCGGCCTTAATTGCCATCCCTTCTTAAAATCCTCCCAATAGATTTCAACAGCGATAGAGGTGGTTATTCTTCTCCAAGGTCATTCATTATCTAATCCTTTATGTTTTACTACAACGTTAATATAGGAGACAAGGAGTCATACAACATAAGGTTAAAAGATGTTAAATCATCAATATGGGGAGTAGAACATCAATTTATATAATCTCACTCAATCTTGATAACCTCACCTGTGTTCTCCCCACTTTTCTGGGCACCAGTTTTATGAAACAGAACAGTTAGTTGGTCAACAAAAAGCCGATCCTGCAGCTGTTGGAATAGTTGGCGTTTCCTCTCCATTTCCAAATCAAATTCCTCAAACTGAAGAATCTTGTCTTCGATCTCCTTCGACTGCGAAAGAAAAATTATCGGAAAAACCAGAATAACGTTTAGGATTAGGGATAATTACAAAAAGTACCCCTGAGGTTTCACCTAATTACAAAAAAACCCAGCTAACTTTTAAAATTACAGAAAGTACCCCTAGGTTTGATTCAGTGTTAAAATTAAGGGGTAAACTGCAATATTTTTATAAATATGAAGGGGGATCTTGAAGTATTTTTTGCTTATGATGAGTTTAAATGTTAGACATATTAAACATCGGGGATATTTTTTGTAATTTTGAAAGTTAGCTAGGTTTTTTTGTAATTAGGTCAAACCTGAAGGGTACATTTTGTAATTAACCCTTAGGATTATGATTTATGAATAACAAGTAGCATTAATACAGGACACTTGCAATATTTTTCGATACCTGAGTGGCAATTCCAGATATTGTTTTCTCCAGCTCCTCCTCTTCCTTCTCGAGCTGTGATTTTGCTTCAACCAGAGCTTCTTCCATCATGTTCAACTTACTACCATTAGATGCATTGTTGGATTCTGCATCGGAGAATGAAGAAAAATGGGAAGTCAGGGTGACCGTTATATTTTTTCTGTTTAACTAATGAAAAATAACAGGGGAAGCACCGTGGCCCCTCATTTTCGTCACACCAACTTAAATATGAGTTCGTGTTGATTCACAATGCAAGGAAATGGACAGAAGTTTCCACTATTGTAGTCAAAAAATTTCTTGTTAATGCCATCAAGTATTCATTTACACTAGGGATAATTACAAAAACACCCCTGAGATTTGGGGTAATTACAAAAACCCCAGAGTTCTTTGAAAATTAAAAAAACCACTTGAGGTTTGATTCCGTCTTATATTTTTCCCGTGATTTTCAAAAACATTTCAAAAAACCCTGACATTTACAAAAATATTATAGCTATCCCTCTTAAAATTAAGACAAAACGAAACTTGAAGGGGTCTTGTGTAATTTTGTGTAATTTTGAAACATCTCTATTTTTTTTTTGTAATTAACCCAAATATCAGGGGTGTTTTTGTAATTATCCCTTTACACTAAAAGCAACTACTAATGCTATGCAGGTTTAATTTTCACCCTAAATCAGATGACGGGGCCTAAAGTTGATTTGCTTCTCGCCCAACACACGTTAATTTATCCAGGAAACATCCATTAAACTCCACATAATATTTAAAACAAATGCCTGCTTGAGTGAATCAAGAATCATCCAAGGCAACCCATTCTTCTTGGTCTATCTCCTATTGGGATTATATTTAATACAATGTTAAGACTCATTTTAGTTCTTTTTCCTTCAAGATGACCATCAGATCTGAGCTCGAAGAAAATAAATGTTCAAGGTTTTATTTTCCATAGAAATTATCTTCAAACTGTGTGTATGATTCCACACAAGTTCTAACCTTTTCTCTGCTCAAGCAGTAAAACTCAGCAGTCGAAATAAAGGGTCTTGGCACCATGTCATTTGAGGATTAGCAAAGTCAATTATTACGTGCATCAAAAAGACGGTAGCATGGATCCTCTTCTATTTTCAATTTTTTCAAGTGTTTGTTCAAGTTACCTTTTTTCCCTAATTCTCTGTTTTTAGGCAGAAACAGGTTAGAATATACATAAACGTCAATGAGCAAAAAACTGGTTTCATGAGAACTGAAAATCTTAATGAAACTACAGCACACGTATTTCGTAGAGCGTTAGGAATTGGTCCTTAACTACCAAAAACAAGCATAAAATAAGAATCCAATTAAACATAATTTAGTGGCAGTTAATACCTTGCTGTTTTCCTTCACCAAGATCAGACAAAGCCGTTACTGCTGCACGTGCTGCCACTTCTGCAACATCTACTCCAACTAGTGTGGAGAGAAAAGCAGCCTGAAGAGAGATTAATAAACTAAAATCAATAGACACGCCAATTAGAAACCTACCGAATACAAGCAGAAACGTCGTCAACCAAAAAAGATATAAGGCCCCCTTCAATGTTTAGTTGAATAGCAAGTTATTTTGCAAAGAAAGAATATTCTCCGTAAACACCCATCAAATACCTATTCTAGTTATCAGAATAATCAGAGAGATAAGACAATCAGGTTATTGTTTTTCAATTGTCCAGAAATCATAGGATGCATAACCATTTATCTCATGAAAGATTTTGATAAATCGCGGTTAAAGTGATAGAATGTAACCTTGATGCCACTTTTTTGTTCTAAATGTTACATTCTATATATAGCTATCAATTTCTCTAACTATTATTTTTTGGGTTAATTACAAAATGTACCCTTGAGGTTTGACCTAATTACAGAAAAAAAACCCAGCAAACTTTCAAAATTACAAAAAATACCCCCGAGCCTTTAATTTGTGTAACATTTACCCCTGCATAAGTAAAGATTATATCAAAATCTCCCCTCATATTTATAAAAATATTACAGTTTACTCCATAATGTTAACAATGAATCAAACCTCGGGGTACTTTTGTAATTTTGAAAGTTAGTTGAGTGTTTTTGTAATTAAGCCAAACGTCAAGGGTACTTTTCATAATTATCCCTTATTTTTTTACACAAAAGAAGATGAAGTTGTTACCTGCGCCATAATAGGGTTACTTGCATCGGCAAGTGGTGAGAGCCGCATCCTTTTCGTTGGTATTGCTTGATTTTGTAAACCTAACTCGGTATCCAGCTCTGCAGATTCTGGAGGTCCATCAAACTGTTCGCGAATGGAAGCTTTATAAATCGAGCTACACATTCCTTCACGCTATTTCCACTAACATGTTCTGCTACTTTTTCCAGTCATCACCGTAATGCATGATAGCTTCTAAAAGTTGCAATGTCTCTTTATCAGTCCAATCCGTCTTCGCTTCTTCGCTGATCTCAACCCGCTTAAAATCCGCAGAACTCAAACCGACCCTATAATTACCCCCGCACATAGCACCTCGCACAAAGTGTCATATCATGCTGCTCAGAAGTTGAAAACAGTTCAGATTTCAACATTCAACCACATCATGTTCTACAATTAGGGCTGAAAAAGCGAATCAAGCTACTCGATACTCGATCCGAGATCGATCGTTAAAAAGCTTCGTTTGAGCTCGATTCGTTAAAATAACGAACCAAGCTTGAACATATTTTTCCGTTCGATAAGATTTAAAGCTCGACTCGAGCTCGACTCGATTAGTAAAAAAGAATAAAATATGTGTAAAAATATCAAGCTACTCGAGCTCAACTCGACATTACTCGATCAAAGCTCGTTCGAGCTCGATTCGATTAATATCAAACAAGCTCAAAACACAATTTTTAAAGCTCGATTAAAATTCAAACAAGCTCAAAAAATACCATGTTCGGCTCGACTCGACTCGACTTGTTTACACCCATATCTACAATACCAAAAAAAACATCGATTCACAAAATAAAGCAAAATGCTTTTAAGTGATTTCTAGAAAAGCATTAACACAAAATGCATGTATCCAGTACTAAAGAACAGAATGATACCTATGAAATAGAGCAGGTCAAAGCATAAAAACATCTTATGCAGACACGGAACAGAAATATCTATCTACAAACATGATTATCACAAGCTACGCTCAAGAGATTTATGACGCAGTTACAGATAGGGGTGTAAACGAGTCAAGTCGAGCCGAACATAGTTCTGTTCAACCTTATTTGAGTTTGGTTTGATTATTAATCGAATCGAACTCGAACGAGCATTAGTCGAGTCGAACACGAATCGAGCTCGAGTAGCTTGATATTTTTCCACATATTTTATTACTTTTTTACTACATGAGTCGGGCTTTACATCTTATCGAAATATGTGTTCAAACTTGGTTCGTTATGAGCTCAAACGAGCTTCTAACGATCGATCTCGAATAAAGTATCGAGTAACTAGGTTCGTTTTTCAACCCTAATTACAGATAACCATATTAAGCAAGGGGTAGGAATTAGAAATAAGGCACCTTATCAGACGCAAAGCAAGCAATGGTGCAAGGAGTCTTGCAACCACTGCAGACCCTCTTCTTCGGCACAGAAACATCAGCCCCGCCGCCACCAGCAGCGACGTCACTGCCCTGCGGGGCGGCGGCAGCGGCGGACTTGGTCTCTTTATCCTCCCACTTCAGCTGGGGCTTAGCAGAACCCGTGTAATTAATCAAACCCCAAGCCTCTAAGAAATCGAAAACCCTCCGAATAGACCCCACATCACCGACTATCGTCTTCCGCACCTCGGTGAAAGTGATTTTTCGATTTGGATTTTCTCGGAAGCGCCATATGATGGCATTCCTGTAGTACTTATAAACCCTAGGGTTCTTCGACGACGACCTCCCGTCGAAGAACTCCGGCACGAACCTGGCCTCGCATTCATGAATGCCGTTCCACGAAAACCAACCTAATCAAAGCAACAAACGATTAAAGAAAATAACAAAAAAAATCCATCCATGAAGTGTTGAATGGGAAAGGGGCGTACGGGAATAGCTGGGGATGTGAACAACGTCAGCGTCTAGTTCAGGAAGACGGGGAGTGACGGTGGCCGGAGTGGTGGCGGAGGTGGAGGGAGTAGGGGTGGGGGTGACGGCGGCGGAGGGAGGCGGAACGTCGACGGTGGGAGTTGCGGGATTGGCGGAGGGGAGTTCAGGGGAGGGTTTGGAAGGAGGGGAAGTTTCAGTTGCCATATTTTTTATTATTATTTTTAGTTATTACGATTTAGGACACTACCACCATTAAAATTAAAATTAAAAACCTTTCACGGATGGGTGGTTCGTAGACCGTAGTACAACTTCTGAAGCATAAGGTATATATCCTTATGCGGCAGAGCCAAGGGCGAACTTAGCTCGATTTTGGCTCGTAAAAGGCTCTTTAAGCATCAACGAGTTCGGCTCGTAATAGGCTCGTTAAATGCTCAAGCTTAAATTTGAGCTCGTCAAATAAAACTCGAGCTCGTTAAAGATCGAGTTCGAGTCCGAACACAGGCGCGCGAGCCTATAAACGAACAAGTTCGCGAGCTTAGCTCGAACATAGGCTTGTGAGCCTGTAACCGAACATGATCGCGAGCTTTCGAACCAAATATCTGCAAGCTCAAGCTCAACTCGATTAAAAATTCGTACTTAGATTTTAGTCTCGAATTCGACACGTAAAGCCTGACAAACGATCTCGAACGAATATTTTTCGAACTGAAACCCACATAGAGTGGCTAGGTTCACTCATAACTCTATTTTAATTGAAATTTTAACACAAGATTGAATAAGACATTATCCATCTTGCTGTTATAACTCCCGTTTAATTTTCTAAGGATTTTGAATATGTCCGCGAGCCTAGCTCGAACATAAGTTGGTGAATTTGTAAACGAATATGTTCGCGAGCTTTCGAACCAAATATATGTAAGCTCGAATTCGACTCGATTTAAAGTTTGAGCTTAGATTTTAGGCTCGCATTCGGCTCGTAAAACCTGACAAACGATCTCGAACGAATATTTTTCGAACCGAAACCCACATAACTTGTGAGTGGCTAGGTTCATTTGGAACTCTATTTATAATTGAAATTTTAACACAAGATTGAATAAATTATTTAAGACACTGTCCATCTTGCTATTATAACTCCCGTTTATAAAGTAAACTATTAAAGTTTTTTGTTTTTTTCTAATCGCACAAAAATAACAATTGAAATTTAATCATGCTAGATTGTTTTTTAAATGAGAATATTTTTTTTTGGAAAAAATAAATTAAACTTATTTCTAGAATACTTCAACATAGAGTTGGAAATGAGTTACACGACACGATTATAAAATATGACACGCAGTGAAGCCCTGGGAGTTAACACTTTGGGCTCCGGAAATGCAATCATTGGAGTTGAGACTCCAAAGAATGCCACCGAAGAAGACCCTAAGATAGTTGTGCCTATCGAAGGGACGGTCCAAGGCCCTACAACAGTTGAGACTGCTGGGGGATACACAACATAAACACGAAATTAAAAATTAAGTTAAAATTACAATCATTATTATATTTAACATCGAATAAAACATATAACACGAACACGACACGATTTGCCACCCTTAAACAAATGCAAAAAGATAAATAGTCAAACATGTTAGACCTAAAAAAAATGGTTTGGCTCACTTCCACAAGTTTATATCCGGTTGAATAATATATCACAAATTTGATTCACGTCATTTACTTGGATACTATATAAAATTGTTTTTTTCTTTCTATAATCCAGGTGAAACCTTGCAGTTGACTAGCCCAGAACTGCTTGTGTCAAAAGCCTTTTGGCCAGTTAAGGCGTAAACCGAGAGATGTGCACGTCAACAAGGTCATGAGGAGAGAGCCACTAGGATAACGTTTCCCAAAACAAGAATGAGAACTTGTGAGTAATCAATGTTAACAGTTACCTAAGTCCATAGACATTTTTTATTTTCAAATTTTGCCAGAACAATACAAAAACATGGGCACCAATAAATAATTGTGAAAACAATGGGGCAAAAACAAGTAATAACAGAAAGAACCATCTTCCTATTTTTGAGACCTTGAGCTTCTTTCATATTTTGAAGTCAGGCTCTAAAATTAATTCAAATTACATACGAAACAATGTCCAATAATATAAACCCTAAAAATCTGTCAATCGTTATGCACAAAGATGATGCTGACCCGACAATTTAAATACAATGCAGGATGCAACACAAAGACCGACCGACCGACACCAGAGACTGTCTATCTACACACCTAAAATGCAGGGGGGGGCGACTCGGGGACGATATAGAAAGAATCATATGTTGATTCTACCATAAATTTCATTTTTCTTGTTTTTTTTTACACGGTTTTTCATTATTCCCAGGTTGTTGGAAAGCCAGAAACCCATTCCAGCCACCATCATCGGTCCACGACTCTTCTGCCAGTCATCCAGAAGGCTGGCAGAATACGAAGAAGGGAGTTTTAGATACAGGAAAGTTAAAAAAGGATATGTGCAATACGCACAAATTCCATTTCCTCTCTCCACCATCAGGAGCAACTCGGACATTTTGACTTCTCTGGTGAGCGTGACAATTGTAAGACCTGCAGCATACGTTGAAAATTTTTGTAAAGAAAAATAGTGTGAAACTAACTGCGCACACAAGTAAATTTGTTGTTCTTCAAGATTCTCAATTGTACGAAACTGCATAGAGAAATGTTCGTTAATTTAGCCTAAGCCATATGCACATATTTCCAGTTTATCAAAATTTGAAATTAGGGAAAATTACAAAAACTACCCTTGAGCTTTACCCAAAAGAATCCGGTTATCTTTCAAAATTGCAAATACCCCCTTGACATCAGTTTCTACTTTATAAATTGCACCTTTTGAAGGGTGATATTTGCAAAACAAACACAAACCTCAAGGGGTGTTTGTAATGCTTCAATTTGTAATCGTAATTTTGAAAGATAACCGTATTTTTTTGTAGTTAGGATAAACCTCAGGGCTCAGCGGTAGATTTAGTAATTAACCCTTAAATTTAATTAAACATCGTAATGCTATTACGGAGAACATACTAATCAAAGGAAACATATCTCACAATTGGTTAGCTGAATGGATTGAAATTAAGAAAAAAATTGCTAGGGAGATGTGTGTGGTTTGTATACTATACAATTATCAAGGAATGGAAGCAATTTTCCTTGGTACTTTCTCTTCTATAGCAAGCACAGACACCGCAAACTGGGAGCCAAAAGAGAGTAATTAAATTGAGCAATTTCTAATAAAATCCGATGCTAGAGTGAGCATTATCATGCAGAACACAATGGCATCTTAAACAGGAACCACCAAACTCAGGTTATTGTTACTCATTGGTAAAATTTTGCAGTAACAGCTTATCAGACAGATGTAATACCTACCAAATTTCCCTTCCCAAAATTGAATCATCAAGAAACATGTAATACCAGAGTGTTAAAAAGAAAAAGAAAAAAAAAAAACGTGTAAAAGTGTACTTAAAACTAAAAAGATACCTCTAGAATGCAAAACGAATAATTTGCAAGGCAAGATTTGAAGCCCGCCAATCAAGTGGCAGTACTGCTGTTCTTAGTCCTGCTGCAAACTAAGGGAACCTGAAAAATGGTATAAAATAACAGTAACAAAATAACATAACCATAAAGACAATAAAAAAATATAAAACCAGAAGTGAACAAGAAACTTACCTAGATCAAACCCTCACCCAATATTTTGGTCAGAACCGCTACCAGGCATGAATTGAGGAGAGTGCGCAGGTAGTATGAATTGTGGCTGTTGTGCAATAGGTGTTGCAACACCTGATACAACCAATACGTTAGCCCCGGATCTGCCGGTTCAAAATATAAACTAAAATACAACCTTCCACAAGGAAACAATGTTTTAATATCAGAGAGAGAAAAAATCTTGTAGAGCACAAAATGATAGCAGACTATAAGACACTAGAATGATAGCACTAGATATGCTTTCTCCACTTTTCTAAATTTCACTAATTCTGACTTTGTTTTCTACACTGAGAAGAATATGACTTATTAACTCTCATATTTACCCATAAATGAGCATTATGCCTTGTCAATCTTCAACGGGGATTAGAAAAAGAAAAAACAAATAAACGCGCTTAGAAAGGAAGAAAGAGAATCCAGTTAGATTTTCATTCAACCAGCCACTTGTACACCCCAACCTCAACCCAGGGGAAAACAGGGAACCATCAACACCACAAACATGCACACCACCCTCCCACCAAGGGCCACACTGCCACGATCAACCACCATAACCCCTTTACCGCTTAAAAACTAAGGGCAGTAACTAATTTCTAAAACTACCATCAACACGTACTCTACACAGCCACATGTTCTTGAAATATTCCAAACCAATACAACATTAAAACATCATCATCATCATCATCATCAACTGCACCTTATCCCACTATGTGGGGTCGGTGGTGTGAAATTTATAGTGTCAATACAACATTAAAACCTCAGACCAAATTCATCCATATATAGCCAATAACTTTTGAGGGAAAAAATACTCCAAAACAACTAACAGAGTGCATTCCTGGGTAGGCCGCAGGTCAAAAGTGAGGAACAACCCGTACCGACACAATAGTACAAAAGCTGAAATAAATGCAGGCAATCTCTGGTCCCGATCCCCAGATTTAAGATTTTTTCTTAAAGAGAAACAGTCTTAGTCACGTGCATCAACCTTCGTGCTGGGTATTCTCTGAGGCATCATTAATTAAATTCTTGGGGTCAATTATGGGTACGGAGCCAAGAGGCTTTCAATCAATTATGATGAATTGGTGGTCATTAGAAATTGTAAGGATGGTGGTGAGGCATGTGTCAGTTTCCTTAAGGATTGGGGCAATATGGTGGTTTCCACTAGGGTTGAGCAGTTATAATACTATACTTTTTCTTTTTTGAAGGGGGGGAGGGGGGTGTTCAGCTTTTGAAATATTCGAATTAAGGGATACTAAAACCACTGAAAAAATTGTGCAAGTACAATTTAGGCAGTGCCTCCTCTTTGTGAAACATCCACCATGGAGAAGTAGCCAATTACAAACCAAGAGGAAAAACAAGTAGGCTCTCGTAAAGCATATACTTAGAAACAAAACCAAATCCTACAACTTCCATAAGCGGTCAATATTGTGAAAACTCCAAAAAGGAAACAAAGCATGGGAGAAAATGCACATGAATTACTTACAGTGCATATACAGATGCACAATGCTGTGCTAGAGGGAGTGAATATCTTTACCTGCAGGATATGGGGCTGGAATAGTTGGAACAGAGGACGTCGTCATTGCATTGGCACTCGGCCCACCAAACTGCACTAGCTGATGACCAGGCATTGCATATCCTGGCAATGCCGTATAACTATGACTTCCTGGAACAGCCTGGCTCAACTGGCTGTAAGGATACATAGTTGTGCCAACTGTTCCAGGCACACCATATATGTGAAGGAATTGCTGACTTCCATAAGGGCTGTAAGCACCCTACACGACAAAATAAATGCAAATTGTCAAAATGAATTAAAGATATTCGCATCCTCAGAACAATTCAGCAGCAAGTTTCTCAATGTTGACCTGAGGATAAGCATATTCTGGACTGTATGCAGCATACCTGCAAAATAAAAAGATCAAATAGTCAATTGTGTAAAATATTATTAACCTATATAACATCAATAAATGCACTCCAACTAATAATCAAGATCATAGCCATGAAGTCTTACAAATAATACATTAAATTTACTTTTTAAGACATGCCAGAATCTAAAAGGAATTCCACAAGGCATCCCACAAAGAAAATGAAGAATTTCAACTTTACATGGAGTATCATTCTCTTTAACAAACCAAATACAAACCTGAACGAACGATGACCCTTGTAACAAATTGGGCCAGGATTACCTTTTTCACTATCCTCAACAAACGTATCACATCCCCATTAACCTATAACCATAATTTAATGTTATCGTTTCTTCACTAAGAAAACGATTATGATCATTATCATCAAAATTAACACTTTCAGACTCCATTTTCTGCAGACTACTCGGAGAAGATAACGAGCAAGTTACTCAATAGTTTTTAAAAACAACTGACTAAATTATACAAAATACAGACGCATAACAAGCAAGTTGCACATCACAGTTATTGCCATAAAAATCAGAGGAAATCACCAAAAGAGACCTAGAATCGTCAAATAATGGCTCCCTGAAGCATTGCCTTCTGACATCCTTAATAGTAATTGAAAATGATCAAGTTCATGTTAATCATGCATGCACAGAAACAAGTGATGCGTCTTATACATCAAAATTAAGCAACCAATATAAACTGCTTGTGTGCTTGATGACACCTTGACACTCAGATACAACTAATGCACATAACCACATCATAGGTTCGGTGCTACAGTTCTTGGTGCCCTATTCAAGCCAAGGTCTTGGCAGCCATAAGTTGGATCACCTCATCATTTACATCGATGACTCATTATAAATCCATGCTAATTCACTCTTTTCTGTGAATAAATGCCACTGTTAGTCCTTTGAATGTTGTACAGAAGTTTAAATCATATAGATAGTCCTTCTACAAGACCAGCCCAACTATCTCAATGTTTGAGATTTCCTACTCGGACAACTAAACAAAGAATCCCACTAGGTGATATGTGTGATCAGCATCTGGACCCAACTAAGGGAGTGATTAAGTCCAATATGCCCCCCTTATGCCAAACCAAATGAAGGTCGAAGGACCATTCAATTCACTAATAGGCATAGTGGCAACCCCGCTTGTCAGCACCAGGACTAGGAGGGTATCTGCATCTAAATTAATATGTGCATGGATTACAACTTGCTTTTTGCAGCACATGCACACATGATAATTGGAATCATCAGAAATCACAAACACAACAAACAAAATACAGGACCAACAATATATTTCATCAACAATCAGTATGAAGAAGACCCCAAACTGCAAAACAGAGAGTTTGAAACTCCAAAAATAATCTTCTTAACTCTCAGTTCACTGAGCCCACATTGTGATATTACAATGCTTTCAACAGGATATATCAGCATGTAGACCAAAACACTAATGATTGCAAACCCCAAATTTTGCAATGCATTTCTCCAACCTATATTTCCTTCTTGTTTCTCAAAGATAAATGAGAAACGAATGCCATAGTAAAATAATGATACAATTCACTAAAAACACCAGGAGTATGGATATCGATCAGGACAAACCATTTTCAAAATCTAAAAAAACATGCCAACACCATACAAATAACAAAAATCTGTCCAAACACCATACAAATATTATATTGAAGAATGTAGCTCACCCATATGGAGAATACATCAAGCCTTGTTGAAATCCGTAGGTAACAGGTTGTTGGTAGCCAAAATTTCCAGCATAAGCACCCTAGCAGCTGGTAAGCCTCAAGGTAAGGTGCCGGAGATCTAAGGCGTCCTATGAGCAATAAACAGATACAAATCATAATGCTACATTCAGATAAAATCTAGAAAATCAATATACAAGGTGATGGTCATTCTCCACTTGTTAACATAATCCAACAAAAGACTTCCAGTATGATTTGTAAAATTGTGCTTACTAAAACAAAATGCCCAGACAACAATAATTCATGGGTTTCAATCCTTCTAGATATAAAGATAGATGGTGGGGTTTCTGTACATATGTATAAATATGAAACTTGACACTAACACAAGTTATCTCAAAATTTTGCAAAAAATAAAACCTGATACATAATCAAATTTTCAAGGGATAGCTAGTTTTGATGGTTGATTAAATTTCATAAACGAAGGGATAAATCATCACATCATAGTTTCTTGTCCAAAATATGCTTCAAGAAGTTTATAAGCAGGACTGGAAGTATAAGCATTAATGTGCAAATGTAGGATCTTGCACAGGATAACGTACCTTTAATTGGAAACTGATACCATTCTTATACCAGACAATCTAAAATGAATCCATTCACAATATGTTCAAGTCAAATTACCAATGTAATGGCATAAACCCAAATGATATTCGCGGTATAACAAGTGAAATTCGAAATTTTTCTTAAAAGAAAACTGTAAAACACTCCAGCAGAATGTGACAGTCAAACTGGGAAGAAAAATGAAAAGTCCTAATCCTATAGAACATTTGGCAGTGTAATGAAGTATATTACCAAAAGGAATAGCTGGCCTAGGTCTCCCCAGTGATGCCAAATTACAATTTGCTCGCCTCCCATCAATAATTGGAGTTGGATCGGCACACGCTCTCCTGGCTGATTCGGGATCCCGGAAAGTCACCTAAACCCTCCATACAAACACCAGTTTGGTACCCAAGTCATTCACCTATCCACATTTCTACCTCAAACAAAAGAAATTACAGAAAATCCCATCTTGATATTCACACTTAGAAAAGTGACAGTCAAAATGGAAATTGAAAATAATTTTGTTTGGTAACTAAACAGCATATAATCTAAATCGGAATGTACAATCACCAGCAAGACATTTTACAAGAGCACAATAAAGCAACAATACAGATTCTACACAACCAAAAATAAGATAAAAATTCTCAATCAAGTTAATAAGAGCTCACAAAACCATATCCTTTGGATCGGCCAGTATTCTTATCAGTGATGACCACGGCCTCAAGAATTTCCCCGAATTGCTCGAAATAGCGTCTCATGGTCTCACTTTGAGTCTCCCAAGCCAACCCTCCAACAAAAACCTTAGTGAAAGTGGTGTCCCCGAATGGAGAATTCATATAATGGAAACCTCCCGGACCCGAACCCGAGCTTGGACCCGGTACCGGGTGCTGTTGCTGCTGCTGATAAGCCATAATCGCTCACTTCAAATAATTAAACTAAAACTGACTTTTGGGCTTCCAACAGAAAGAAGGAAGAAGAAAGCTACGAATGAAACAAAAGGGCCTTAATAAATAATCACGAAAGAGGGATAGACGATTCAAGTGATACTAAAGTCGATCCAATTGAGAGAAAGTACCATTTTAACAAGAAAATCTTTGAGAAACCCTAGCTACGGCTGAAAGCGATTGAAAAGCCATTTTTTTACCTTTAAATTATAATTGAATGATATATACACGGGACAATTAAGCGAAACAAAGGGCTACTGAGTTTGAATTTGAATTTACAAGATAGATACAGGAAGAAGAGATCACTAAACACGAATATCAAACCAACAGAACCCACCCAGAAAAAAAAAATAAAAACAAAACAGAAGCAACGAAAACAAAAAATAAAAAGATGAAAAGGAAAACCCTAATTTTGAGGCGGAAAGCGAACGAGGCAACAGTAGAGAAGAAAAAGAAAAGTGGGGTTTGGATCAGCTGTACAAGAGAACAGAGAAAGGGTACGTATGGACTATGATGGGGTTATGGGGGATAGTGGATGAAAAGCCGAAAAAGGTGAACAACCCATCAACGGAATTTCAAAACTCTGTTTCCCTCAAAACTCCAATAATCGAGAAGACACAAAAGAAAAATAAATGGAAAAAAAATAATACTGCAAACAGGTGGTTAAATTGGGAGATTAAGGGCTAGAAAAAAAGAGGGTTTTGGGTTTGAAATTTTGATTGGGGAGAGGGTGGTGATGATGGAGAGAGATGATCTGGAACAGGGTTGTCATCATAATTCTCTTTCTCTTTCTCTTTCCTGTTTTTTTTTTTTTTTTTTTTTCCTTTTTCAAATTACAGAGAGAGATGATGAGATCGAGAAGGAAATGGGAATGAATTGAGGAAGAAAAGGGTAAATTGCAAATGTAGTCCCGTATGTTATGGGTATTTGCAGTTTTAGTCCTATAATTTATAAAGTTGCGGTTTTACTTTTTAATTATGGACCATTTTGCTGCTATTGTAAAAAGTGCTTTTAGTATTTTTAGAAACTAACAATTGTAGTTTCATATCGTTTTTTTTTTTTGACAAAAGAAATAATTTTATTAATTAATTCAAACTAGCAATATATTGATAGAAGCGAGTAAACAAATCTGTTAAAAATCATAAAATATAAAATTATGAAAAGATTGATAACAACTAGGTTAATAACAATAACTAGCTTAACGCCTACAATTTTAAAAATCTATAATGTTTATAATAAATATGATTTGGATCTCCAACATTTGAAGGCCACAACGATTTATCTCTTTGATAGAAAACTTGTTTGTTTGAATCGTCACAAGACAAAAACACCATAGACGACAATAAATCAAATACCGCACTGGGCGAAATCTCAAACAATAAAAGAAACAACAACCAGATCATGTGGTAAAATCACTTATTTAGAAAATGAAAATAAAAAGATGTAGATGGGATAATTTCAGGCCAAAAATCACCCCCTTACCAATGAAGAACAAGAAAAGAAGCAAAAAGAGATAGAGTTTGAGAGAAAATGAGGCTAGGGTTTGAGAGAGAAGTTACTATTCAATTTGCGAAACTAGTTCAAAATGCTAACTACAATTAGGAGACATACTAGTACAAATGAGTTAATATATCGTTTTGGAAGTGGCAATTTTGATTCTTTGTACAAATGGGTTAATATATCATTATCCCAATATATTAATCTTGATTTTTTTGTTCATCTTTTTTTCAACATCTGAAGATAATGCATCTCGGGCATTTGTTAGAATCTATTATGGTTTGAAAAAATCTCCTTACCACAAGTTATATACATAAATATAATTATAAATTATTCTTAAATTCTTAAAAAATATAGACTTTATCTAGTACTATCTTTGTGTCAAGACTTAGCCAAATAAGCCATCCGAACAAATAAGGACATTTTGGGCACTATGAAATTATAAGATATCACCTAGGGACGAATATTGCAATAACTAGGAACCTATTGGACTAAAATTATGCGGTACTAAAATTTATAGGATCAAAAATGCAAAATTTATGGGATTAAAATTACAAACTCAGTTTTCATGGGACCAAAATTGCAAGTCACTTATAATTAGGGGACCAACTTTGCATTTTATCCGGAAATAAAAGGAGAAAAAGGAAATTAAATGGGAATACGGACAGGTGCTCCCGGATTTCCAAACATGGAACAATTACAGCTTGGAAGGGGCCCATTTTGTGGGGCCCATGTTCTTTCTTCTCACCATCTAACACAGTAACACCCCTACTGCGTGTATTCCAAAATTTCACTTTTATAAGAATAGGTCTGGTACGAGACCGTTTGATCTAAGTTCATAAGACGAATCTTAATAATTATTTGTTTTTTTTTTTTTTTTTGATAAGCTCCTTCCCGCGCGCAAACGCCGACTACGCAGTATGACAATGCAGCGAGCCGGATGGAGGAGAGAGATTTGAACCCCTAACCTCCATCCCACAATGTGGTAGGCAGATGGAAGGTAAGCGCACCCGATTAATAATTATTTGTTTCTTTTATTTATTGGATCGTGTATGTTTGGTTTCTTTTATTTTATTGTTGTCTATTAAATAAAATTTGTATTGTATGGTTTATTTAGTTATAATAATTGAAAAGTATTATTATTTTTCTTACATGTTCTAAATTATTGAGTAACATTTCGATTTCTCGAGGTGAAACGTTTGTTATACGTATTGTGCATAATTTCACAAATATATTATTTTAATAGATATTTATAAATATTAAAATATAATTTAAATTTTATTTATAACTATTAAATGGAATATCGTATAAATAAAAGAGGGCCTTAATAGTTTGTGATATACTTGTTGTGAAATAATAAATTTTAAATTATGTCATAATTGAAAGTTATATAAAATATATAGAAATACATACAAATGATTTATAATAGTGCATAAATACGTACAAACACAATTCAATATAAAAATATCAATATAAGTCATATTCTTTTGCTTTCAGATAATTTTTGATACATTGATTTCATGTATGTATACGAATTGTATATTATCTATTTTTAATACATTTTTTGTTGATGGTCCTAATCTCAGAGATGATTTGGAGGGGCAAGCTCGCAACTCTACACTACGCGATAGTCGAATTTAATCCCAAAACACGGAGATTGCGGATGCAAATAGGCCGTTATACCAACCATTGGTATTCATCACAAGTTTTAAATACTTGTATATATTAAATATTAAAAAAATAAATCCTTATTTAATTATTTATGCTTGCTAACTATAACCTTTTAGCCTTTAGGTTAACAATGTTGTAAAAAGCGCTAGGCGGGCCCAGGGTCTAGCGCCAGGCGAGTCTAGACGGGGTTAGGCGGGACACAGGCGGGACAGCGGGCCTGTCGGGAAAAAAATCGAGGCGGACAAGAGAGACCTAGCGCCAGGCGGGGATTAATCGGGTTAGGAGGAGATTTCTGTGAATTTAGGTATAAACTTATAGTTGTCAATGGGTCAAGTGAAAAATCAATTTGGTCGGATCGAGCCAAAATTGAATCGAGTCGCATTTTTGTATTTCAACCCAACACAACTCTCGTATCTTTTATCATGTCATTTGGGTTTGTTGGACTTCGGGCCATTTGGTTTGGGCCAAAGTAGGTGACATCAATCATGTTTCTCTTCCATTAAAATTGAAAAGCTTTCCTGTGTATTTTCTTTATTTTCTTACTGAAAAAATAAAAATTATTAATTTATCATTTTTTTCCTCTTTACCTTTTGAGGGTTTATAATATAAAAATAAATAAATTTTCAGATACAATACGAAATATCGTCATCGAAATTAGCCAGTCATTCAAACATAATATAACTTTTTCGTACGTTAAACTTAAATTCAAATAACCATTTAGATGATATCTGAATCAAACCCAACTGTAAAGTTCTATTGAATATTGATTGATGTTTTAACGACTACGAATGATTTTAAATAGCAATAATGCCAATATCCTTCTTCATAACAATCATAAACAATCAATTACTTTTATATTGGGAGAACAAAAAAAAACGTATTATTATGGAAAATGCAATAAATAAAATAAAAGAAAAAGAAAATTGAGGAAAATAAAAAAAAAATGTCCATGTTATTTGTAAAAAGACCCTTTTACGCCCATTGAACTTTGTTTGGCGCTTTGTCTTACTTCCCGCACGCATATAGTTAGGGCACGATTGGATATGATTTCACGTTTTGAAAATTTTCATTTCTTTAGAGAATAGTGGTGAAAAAAAATTGAAAGAAAAAAATTAATTTTTGAGAGTGTGATTGGATATGAGATAGAAAAAGTAATGATGAAAGTTGATTTGATTTAAAATAGTAAAATAATAATTGGATATGATTGATAGTTAGAAATATGTGAGTGAATGAATAATGAAATTTATGGGAGAATGTGTAATAATAATTTATTTTTGTGGAAAAATGTGTAGATGTGATTGATAAGAGAAAAAAATGAGAAAAGTTGAAAGTGAGAGAATAATATATTTTCCGAAAATTTTCAATAATAATTGCATGTTTGGTCAAAAAGAATCTTGTGGAACAAATATGGATTCTCACTCACAACTAATCGTGCCCTTAATTTTTGACTTTTTACGCTTTTATGATTTTCTCTCTTTGTCTTTTTTCATATTGAAACATGTAAAAAAATTATGAAACAATCTTAAAACAATTGAGTTGTTGGATAGTTTGATGAATTAAGTTATTTCAAATTGAAATGATTGATTTATCTCATTTGATTGAGTTGCTTTTACAATTGAAACAATTGAGCTATTTAAATTGAAGACTATTTAGTCCGAAGCCCACCCGGGTCCAAAATCGCTAGGGTCATTTCGTTTAATATTTCTAGTTGAATGTGCAATCCTTTGGAATGAGTCGGTTTGTTACGTCAAAGTTGTTGGAATCTTATTTTCTTCCACTTACATTGTGGTACACTCTTTGATTGTATTGTCTTCATGTGTACGTAGGAGGAAATGAAATCGTATTAGTTGAAACATATTTGGAACACATTTAAAATAAATTTATAAGTTATGAAGCAATCGATTGAAACAACTATAGATCGATGCTTAAGTTCGACACATTTAATTGCAAATATGAAACAAAAATATTTTTGAAACAACTTTAAAAATTAATAACATAGTATATAAATTGTACTAGATGAACACGTTTGAAATATGTTCCGAATAATTTCAAAACTTTTAAATAATCAATTGAAACAAGTGCACATGAATGATTTTGTTTGGCGCAATTTCATTGCTATGAAGCACTAAAT